>WMED01014366.1:0-14049 GCA_019650415.1 Pipa parva | reverse complement strand
CAGGAACACATGGGACAGGTTCAGGAACAGGTGCAGGAACAGATTGGTTCAGGAACAGGTACACCACCTAATGGCATATTGCATTGTGTATCTGGGATCTCAAGGCTCTTTGCCTTGTATAATAGACATGATTATGGATATTTGGACTGTATTTAGGACTGTACGCCTGCTGGGGTATTTTGTAATGATTGTCAGGGGCTGAGTGAAACCCATAGGAATGGGTTTAATGCTTTAAAACTTGCTAGCAACTTTTGTACAGCTTTGGAAAGTCTAGTAAAAATAGCTCTACAAAATGTATTCAGCCAATGCATGAAAGGTAAATTATATGCTCAAAAGAGCAACAAAGACGTCTAAAATCCAGTCTGATGGATTTTATTCCCACGGGGCACTTGCAGAAAGGTTAAGTGAATTCACAAATATCAAAGTATTTTTAAGGAAACCGAGTTACAAGAAGGAAATCAATAAAATAAATGAGTAGAAAATTATATTGCAACAAACAGGCTTGACTCAGCAAAAGAAGCAGTAAAGGCTAATCGTAAATAAGACTGTGTAAGTTTAAACTAGTGTGCTATACTTACTATACTGGTAATGGTCCTCGCTCAATCCCGGTTAAGAGTAAAAATGATCCATATAAACGATCCTTAGCTGCATGATCCGGGGTGCACAGGATATGGAAGCCTTCCAAATGTGCAAAACAATAGATTTCCGGCACTCCCGTGGATAAAAACAACAAACTTTTATTTAATCAAGTTAAAAACAGATCATAGTAACAAAGTTAAAATCAAAGGCGATTCCAGGCACCCTGCTTTTAACTTGATTAAATAAAAGTTTGTTGTTTTTACCCACGGGAGTGCCGGAAATCTATTGTTTTGCTATACTTACTAGCAGAGTTACCGCCTCATCTAGTGCTGGCTATGATGTCATCTCTTCTGTAGATCCTGACATCACTGGTAGTCACAGCGTGCATTAGTATGCACTATTATGGTGGCTTACAGAGTCAGAATGGCCCACCACAGGCATCACTGTGACGTTCATGGACCCTAACAAGGTTGCAAATAGATAATTCATGAACAGAATTGTCAGGGGCATTGTTAGACTGAAACCCTGGAAGCATGTGCTCCATCTTGTTTTATTTTAATGTCTTGTAAAGACTGGGGCCAGTTTTATTTGACTAGTATCCCAGTTATATTCACAACCAAGGTGAGATATAAGTTAGGAAAGGAAAATCTAGCTGACCCCATACTGAATGCTTGGCTCAAACTGTGAGCTTGTGCCCCAGGACTCATGGGAACCTAGCAACGCCCCCTGAGCTGATCGCTTTACTCTGTGAGACATCTGCTTTCCTTCAGTCCAGTTTCAGTATATTAGCCATCTGAAAATGATTCTTACACACAATCTTCACTAATGCTGAGGGCGCCAATGCGCAAAGTGATATAGTCTATTTAATGCAACTAATGACACCTCTTTACTATGGAGAACACGAAGCATTGAATACGGAATATGTTACGTGAATAAAATTTACTGTAGATAAACGCGGTGTTATACAATCTGACAGAAATAAAAATCGCAAAATCCCATACATTATTATAATGTGTGCTCATTACTCCTTTACTTTTATTTGCTCTTTCAATTTATTTTAATACTGCGCATATTCCTGCTCCCTATAGCAGAGGATATCATTGTACACACTGACACACAATGCACTGTATTATATAATACAAATAATGTGTACAGTGACACACATACAAAGGCTCAGTAAATTGCTAAAGCACACAGGGGGTAGTTATATCAAGTGGCATTAAAAAATGGATGTAAAGAGGCTTTTCTACCCAATTATTATTCACTTTGTGCCCATTTTTAAAACAGTTGTGTCTGTTATGTAATGTTTGTGGTAAGCGAATTGGCCCATCCTTTAGTTGCCAAAGTCCTTCATTTCACATTGAAAGAGTAATATAAAGAGCCGGGGGCTTAGGACCACCCACTGCACCTAGCACTGCTGTGTAAGCCATATTGATTGGTTCAGCGCAAGTTACATAAGTCCCCTGTCTGTTCCAAAGGGTTTATTTAGCTACGTGTTCAAGGCAGGGGCCTGGGGTGTTGAGAAGGGAAAGCATGGGTGTTACTTGGTGACGCAAGAAAAAAATTGGCAAAGAGACATTAAATTTGAAAATCAACTTTTTACTATTTTCAGCACATTCACCAGGCCAAGTGCGAGACCCCCGTTTTAAGATATTTAAGATAAAGGGAAGAAGTACCCCTCTCCTTGTATGATTTGTTTAGTGTTTGTATTTGTTTTTTTCATGATTTCAGCTTTGCTGTAAGTAGGGATGTGCGATTCGGATTAATCCAATGAAATCCAGCACTACACATCTGAGGCAGGTTTAAACCCACTGAAAGTATCAAACTTCAGCTCTGAACCTTATTGAAAAACAGCAGTAAAACCAGCAAAGAACATGTTAAATAAAGATAAGGTCAAACTTATTCCCAGTAGTGCAGCAATGTGGCTGACGGGTCCAATTGATCCTGGGTTGCTGCAACTGCCTCCACTTTTGAAGGGGTCCGTGGGACCCCATAGCACCACCTCTGAGCTGGACATGGGGAGCATATGTACCAGGAGGGGCTTCATCAGACCCTTCTCCTCATTTATACTCAGATCAACTGGTGGGTGGGGAGAATTTGATTAATACTGACATTCCAACCTCCACTCCTTGCCGCTATTGGGCTGGGGGACCTAAAGTAAAATATATTCCTACATAAGGGCCCCAACCCCATAACTTAATGTCAATAAAATCTAAATGGGGCTCCCTGATTCAAGATCCCATACTCCCTTACTTTCATGTGGGTGAAGGGTCTGATTTGTGACCTTTATCCCCAAAGTATTGGGGAGAGAGTCCTTCACTGTTAAACCTGTAACAAAAAAAATAAAATAAACAAATAAATAAAACAAAAATATATGTCTCCTTAACGTTTTTGATGTAATCTCTTCTGACCCATGATGCAGTCCTGGATGAGCACATGTTGTCTGTGACACCCTCGTTCCTCTTTCACCCATAACATAGTCCAAAGGAAGGACAAACATCTTGGGTCAAAACATAGCCCATGGAAGGCCCTCACCCTATTTCTTGATCGGTCGTAACCCAAGGGGTCTTGATCCATCATCGCTATACCCACCGATCATTTGTTGTATATTTTTAAAAGAAGATGATAAAAGTGGAGACTTTGCAGAAAACATAAACCTGTCCATGACTACTTCGTGGGTCAGAAAAGAATACAAAAACGTAAGGGCAATTTTAATTCAGACTCTCTAGATTAATTTAGATGTGCATTGGTTGTATATAAACACAAAAGACACCTAAAAATTTGTTGTTTTTTTCTCTATTTTTCAAAAAAATCTGAATCTGAGTCCAAATCCAAAGCCTCTCACAAAAAAAAACCCAAACCTAAACAAAGCCAAAAACAGCAATGGAATATGAGAAATGGAATGGAGATCTGGGATCTTATGACCTCCTCCATATAATTTTACATTTTTCCCTTCCCCAACTGGGCAAGAGGGTAGTTCCCCCTTGTGTGACACAGGTACTCTCCATCAGTTTGCACAAGGTTCAGTCAATTTTGTTGCTGGTTTGGCTTTGTAACTGCTTTCTTGCTGTTTAGTCGACTTTTTGACCAGTTCGTTGCTGGTCTTTTGTTCTTTGTAAGTCAGCCCTAGATTTTTAGCTATTTCGGTACTGATCATTAATATTGTGCGACACTTTGCCTTTAATCTGCTAACTGCGTGTCACTTGGATTTTTAACTGGTTCCTGGTTTTGTGTTTGTTATAAAACAACTGCAAACATTTAGGTTTGTAATTGTTTCCAACAGAACTCATACATGGTGCTAGAAGCTCTGATGGGTTGGGAAGAACATATCACAAGAAACAAAATGGATCTGGAGAATGATCCACAAGCTGAACCCTTTAAAAGGTTGGTGTGTAATAGGCACACAGCCGACTAATCTTTCTGAAATGTAATTTCTATTTTAATTATTACACTTAGCATTAATATAAATTTCATAGTGTCGGCAATCCACAGGTAGTAAAGCAAGCTGCTGTGAAATTACAGATAAAGCAAATGGAGTGAAAGTTTTTGAGTTCTTCCTTACTGGTTTTAAGGAACAGTTTGCCCAAAAACAAACAAAAAAAAAAACACATTTAATTATTTATGTTAATGACTAACTTTTATTAAATGCGTTATCAATTTTTTTAAAAAAAGCAATACAATCCTTACCTGTAAAGTGCTGTACAGCACTTCCGTGTTGTAGACTCCATCTTCATTCTCTGCCGGCAACTCTATGGCGTCCCGAGTCTCCAGATCCCCTCTGAGTTTGCGCAGCTCTCTCCAGCCACGCTGATAATGAAGCCCCACACCGGCACTTCCTATGTCACATGGTAGAGCGTACACGTCATCAAGGGAGGACGCACTGATCACGTGAATGCGCTCCCCAAAATTGATAATAAAATGCATTTAATAAAAGTTAGTCATTGACATAAATAATTAAATGTGCTTTTTTTTATTATTGGCCAGACTGTTCCTTTAATGTAGATCCTCATACCATATGCTATCATACAGTGAAACAATTAGTCTGTGTTCGTTTACAAAATGAAAATGCTGTTATACTGTTACACCGAATGTCTTGTCTGCCCTTCTCAGACTGATTAATGTCCCATGACATCTTACATTGTGAAAGTAATTATTCACTGTAGGATGGAATCAGCACCAAGCTTGACAGAATAGCCTTTGGTACAGTTAGCTACAAGCCACAGGGACCCACCTGATCAGCTCACAGTTTCCTAATATCGTTTCTTTCCTATAAACATCAGTTGGCAGAGGGACGCTCTCATCAAAATGTTTCTAATGACACTTTGTAAATGATGATTTAATTCAGCTTCAGTTACAAATAGGAGTACTGTAGTGTACTTTATGTGGACTAACAGTTAGACAAGTTTTTACGAGATATCTCCTCTTCATCAGGTCAGACAGGTACTGTACTAAAGGATACACAGTTTGTAACAAACTTAAAGTCTGTCAGGCACTGAGAGACTAAATGACAAACAGTCAAAAAGGGCAAGTGTTAAACTGGACTTGAATCTCGTCGGGTGGGACAGAGCTAAATGATTGACATTATAGCTCCTCCAATCAGATCCCTGCTAGATCATGATTCAAGGGATCTGATTGGAGGAACTTTAACGTCATTCTTCCTTTTAGCCCTGCCCAACCTGACTACACTCTTGGTTTAAAACCTTGTATAAAGGTTTCACGATCCCGGGCAGCGGCGTTTAAAAGAACGTCGTCTTACACATACAGGCACACTAATTTTTTTCTCCTGAGGAAGCCACAGGTTCAGCAAAACGCGTTGAGCAGGCGAGGAGGTGACACAGAGCAGACACAAGGAACCCCAGACATACTGAGACCAGAGATGACTGCATCATCCTACCGACTAGCACAGTAAAAAGTTGTATCTTTGTCAAAGGGAGAAATCCTGTCTGTCTTGCCAGTTGTACCCATTGGATTTTATACAAGGTTTTAAACCAAGAGTGTACCATGTGAGTGCATTTCTTATACTTTTAATCAGTCAGTTTAAAATAAAAAACGTTACTACTCTATGTGGAGCTTGTCTTTCTCTTTCCATATACCGGACAATTGTGAATTGAGGCTCCATTTGAAGTTGCATAATCGATTGGAGAGATATACTGCTTTTAATACAACGCCTTTTTATATTTGAGATTTGGTGAGAGTCCATCTTAACCATACCACATGGTGTCATTCATTCATTTAAACACACATCTTATTGTGGCACGTTTGGGCTTTTAATGTTTATTTTATTTGAATGGTTTGCACTATGAGTTTTCGCGCTTTTTCCAGAGAAATTTCCGTTTCTTTTACCCGTATTTGAAAGTGGGAGTCTGAAACAACTCCAGAGAATAAAGCTGCACCAATTTCACTAAGAACTTTATTTATTTTTTCTTCAGTGACTTTATGTTTTGATTGCTATACACATTGGCACAGTTTGAGCGCCGCCTAGAATTTGTTGTTTTTACAAGATAAATACAGTTTAGTGTGGAGTGGGCAAAGTGCAGTTAATGACAAGAGCTCATTAACAAAATAAACTGATGAAGCGCCTAGCTCCTAGTGAAGCCCCGCATCAGCACTTCCTAGAAGCCACATAGAGAGCATGCACATCATCCAGGGAGGGCACATTGATCATATACATGTACTCCCATGTGACTTCTAGGAAGTGCCGATGTGGAGCTTCACTAGGAATGTGGCTGGAGAGGAACGCACTCCTAGTGAAGCCCCGCATTGGCGCTTCTTAGAAGTTACATGGGAGAGTGTGCTCATCATCCAGGGAGGATGCACTGATCATGGACACATGTGACTTCTAGGAAATGCCGGTGTGGGGCTGCACTAGGAGCGCTGCTATAGAGGAATGCACTCCTGAGAGGGATCGGGTGATTCGCACGCTGTAGTGTCGCCCGGCAGAGTCTGAAGATGGAGTATACAACACAGAAGTTCTGTATAGTACTTCTTTACAGGTAAGCACAGGGGCAGTCCTGGCCCTATTGGTGCCCTGGGCCTTCCCCCCCGGGCCCCACACTCACCTCCAACAGCACTCCCGCGACGCACCTCCTCTAATGAGGTAAGTTGAATGCGACGGCGCTCCTTAGATATTCGGGTCTTGCCGGCAGCTGCTGAATACAGCCGACAAGACCCAAAGCAACCAAAGACCATCACATTCAACTTACCTCATCAGAGGAGGTGCGTCGTGGGAACGCTGTTGGTAGTGAGTGGGGGGTGCAAGGCAAGGGGAAGGGGTGTCGCGGTGCAAGGAGGTCAAGTTTAGCGATGGGCGATGTGGGAAAATCCGCCCCTCAAATAGATTGCGCCCTGGGCCATCGCTCACCTTGCCCAACAGTAGAACCGGCCCTGGGTAAGCATTTCAAGTTTTTTTTTTAAATTGATAACAAATTGTATTTAATAACATGTGGTAATTAGCATACATAAATAAATGCGTTTTTCTTTGTTTTTTGGCCGGACTGTTCCTTTCAATTATGGACACTTGTTCTGTGTTTGCACATTTGATAAAGGTGTATAGCTCGAAACATGTTATGGCGCGATTAAATAATGGCAATGCCCCATTCACATCCAAACACCGAGTACTCTATTTTTTGTAATTACACATATTATCTAAAGTTCCATATGGAACAATAGGACTAGGCAAGGGTTCGTTTAATTACAGATAAAAGATGTCTGCAACCAAGGAATAAAACAAACTTCAACTTTAAATACAACATTGTTACCAGTACAAGGTAGAAATAACCGTCATGCCGCTCAGCATGGAATTTTTTCTTGCTTTAAGGCACAAACAACCTTTCTTTTCTGGTGATGATATCCCTTTAAAACAATAAGAGAATGTTAGGGGCTTGTGTAAGAAAAGTCTGTGAATGGAGTACATAATGGCTGCTAATGCAGTGAAATGGCCTCTTAAACAGAATAGCTAATGGATTCCTTATCACCTCTTACAGGAACAAACAACGCTTGTAAGTGACTTGGTGGCTTAGTGACATTATCGCCATAGAAGACATGACCAGAAGATACCAGACATCACAAGAATTATTGTCAAACAATGCTTCATGGGAAAATGCATTAAGAGCCAATAAAACCATAGTCTGGCTGGTAACCTAAAGCATGATGGGTATTCTAATTATAATTTTTTCTTCTAAAATTCTTTCTGATTTTCAATTCTCTGTTCACACTGAAAAAAACAAATGCTTGAAGGTCTTACGTCAGATGAGCCCCGAGCGGGAGACTGGGAGGGGCAGTCCTAAAATTTTATCCCAGGGTAAATTATGGACTTCAAGGGGGTTATTCACTAAGGTGCGAATTCGACTGTCCCATAGCAAATCCACTACAATTTCCCCATTGTAAAGTCGCGACAATTTTTTAAAGTTAAGATTGCGACTATTTTCCCATAGTAAAGTTGCGACTGTGACAATATTCTCATTATAAAGACACGACTGTGACAGGAGCAGCCTATTGTGACTGTCTTTATCTGGCGAATTCACACCTATACGCAATGTAAGCAGGTCTTTGGGAGAGTTATGGATGGAGTGTACATGCCATTGAGACTCCAGTCAGCAGTGACATAAAACCCTGGAATAGTCGAGACTGACAGGGTTAACTGTCAATAATGTTGTTAAAACTGGAGTTTGGGACCAGGGTTTAGGAGTGGCTGAAGAGTTTTGGGTGGGAAGGCCACTCCTGTACTCCATCCCAGGCTTTTACTAATTTTGTGCACCTGTGTAGAAAAGGTAAAAACAAAGACTTAGTTAGAGAGAAAGAGTCTCTCAGTGTGTGTCAGTCTGTGCTGAGGTGTGGTTGGACTGGAAAGACCACTCAGACTCTAAGGAGTGGGATTTATGGACAAAGATTTATGTTTGTGAGAAAACTCTGAAAATACCTATGTTATTTATTTTCTGTTTATTGTTTTGCCAAGTTCAGGCTGGATTTCTGTTATAGTTTTCTGTAAATAAAGACGAATCCTCAGGAAAGAACCTGTTTATAATTCGTTATTGAACAAAACTACCACAACCACTTGAGTGAAATCCCTACAGCAACAATTCGGACTTTAGTGAATAACCCCCCCCCCCCCCCCCCCCCCCCCCGAATGGCCCTTAAACTGAAAACAATTATTTAGTTATCTTGATACATCAAGAAATGAACGATAAATGTTCTTTTTCATTTAACAACCCTAGAAACATGAACATGTCACTAAGCAGCACACAGATATGAACATGTTCACTGGACTTCTAAGCAGATGAGATGTCTACGTACAAAACAAACAAATACGTTATTAATGACATAAACCTTAATGTGTGGCATGTGCTCCTGTGATTTCTACCGTGTCCTTTCCGCTTGCTTTACTTTGTTTCAGCTTTTTTTATTTCATTAACTTTTTCATTTGCATCTTTTTCCCCAAGTGCTCCATTTACATCGGAGCAGAGAAAGAGGAAAAATAAGAAATCGTTTGCGTTCTGCTGGCGTCCAAGTCAGAATTCAAGGGTCGTTCAAAATGCATACATTGTACCCGTCACCTAAACCATTTACTGGAACACATCAGCTAATGTACATCCACAGTCATAGACAATAAGCCGTGCAAAACAAGCAAAGAGAGGAAGCAACAAGAAATGACTAATACGGTCGTTAGATTATTCTCCAGGTGCTACAAATAATTCACTTCTCTATATCTAGTTCTTCTTTAGTCTGTGACTATTATGATAGTTTTCTTTTAAAGGGCAAATGTTCTATTTTTAAATAAAATTAAAGGCAAGCCCTTAAAAGGGCTATTTTACTGAAGACCAGGTAGATATACTTGCTTATGATTCATTGACTAGAAACTTCTAGAGGCTGTTTATTGCAGACAGTGATATCCTTCCCTTATGCAATTATGACATAATCCTCCATCTTATGTTGCTTCCTCTTGGCTGCACCGCTGGTGCAAGCACGTTCAGAATCCTATCAGTCTCCTGCACATGCTTGAAATGGCTTTGAATTCTAGCAAGATTGACAGTCTCTGCAGAAGATGCCTAGATTGCTGTCAGAGACAAAGATCTGCAATCAAAAGCCTTTAGATGACGTTGGAAACAAATAAAAGTATATCTACCTATTCGCTCCTGAAAGAGCCCTTTTTTTAGCCTATTTTTATTGCCAATGTGAGCATGCAGTATTGGTTCCTAATACCCCTTCTGCGCTTACTTATATCAGTGATATAGAAAAGGAAGGGGTTACCTGAAAGAGGTTCATGGCACTGGAACTGAAGAAGAGAAGATCGCTGAAACAAGAAGCAGTAGGCTTCAAGAGACTATAAGCCAATGGTGGCGAACCTTTTCTGCACCGAGTCCCCATTAGTGACTTCACTCATCAGTGCCTTCCCCCACAGTCATTGCTACCTTGTCAAGATACATACTTAGATCCTCCCGGCATGAGAGCTCCTTCAGTGTAGGCAGTGGATCCGACCTGGAAACTGTCAGGTTGGATCCACTGCCTATATTGAAGGAGTGTTTGCTCGCTTAGGGAATCTAGGATAGCAGTTGCAACGACACGCATGCCTACAGAGAGGGCTCTGAGAGCCCTCTCTGGCATGCATGCCATGGGTTCGCCACTGCTGCTATAGGCAGTGATCGATAATTATAACTAACCCACCCAAGATAAATCACCCCTAGATAAACGAGCATTACATTTTAATTTAAAGGTTTGCCTTTAAAAAGGTTTATGTTAATGTTGATCTGTGAAATATATTTACCAATCACAATGACACTTTTGCAGATGTGTGCCAACAGAGGAGAACAGGAAGAGTAAGAATTTCTTCTAGTATTGCTGTGTTCAAAAAGGATCAATATCTTTCAGCAACAGTCTTCACATAGTCCTTTAAATGGCTAACCTTTAGATCTCCTTTAAAGCTAAATTCACAATTGTTTTATATCTTTTTTTTTGCTACGTGCACATTTTTATAAATTTGTTTTCTGGCCCAACTTATGAATATCTATTATTTAAGGCCAAGTTCACAGTGGCGTTTTTTTTTTCTTTTAAAAGCGCATTGTGAAAAAACAAACCAAAAACACCATCACAAAGTAACCATACACTTATTTCATTAGTAGAACTTAATTTTGCATTTGAGTTTTGAGGTGACGGGTGCACCTTAAAAAATCTGTTATCGCCACGTTGATGCATTTTTTCTTTATATCGAGGGGGTTATTCACTAAGGTGGGAATTCGACTGTCGAATTCGCAAACAGCAGATTCCCATAGAAAATCCGACAATTTTCCCATTTTAAAGTGGCGACAATTTTTAGGGGGTAATTCAGCAATGTGCGAAGTGAGCTCCGGATCCTTTGCATCACTTCGAACATGCTGTTATGCGCTCGCTGACGTCCTGCACGCGGACAACAGCGAATGCTTTAAAGGGATTCCAGTCTCGGCTAGGAGTGGTCTCGCCAATACTGGAATCCCTTTAAAGCGTTTGCTGATGTCCGCGTGCAGGACATCAGCGAGTGCATAACAGAATGTGCGAAGTGATGCGAAGGACCCAGAGCTCACTTCGCATATTGCTGAATTACCCCCTCTAATGTTAATATTGCAACAATTTTCCCATAATAAAGTCGCGACTGCGACAATATTCTCATTATAAAGAAGAGACTGCGACAGTAGCAGCCTATTGCGACTGTATTTATCTGGCGAATTCACACCTATACGCAACCATTCGTACTTTAATGAATAACCCCATTAACTGTTGTTTTCTACCAGAAACCTTTACAACTAATCCCCCAAAATGTTCATTTTGTTAAGATATTAAAATCAAGATATTAATTGCCATTGCATTTCAAATGTATTTTTACCACCAATAAATTTACTTTAGTTTTTAGATTGTATTCATGCTTTTTATCTGTTATCCTTAGAGATATATAATGTTTTTCTAACCACGGTTTATCATACGGATATTTCCCCCCCTCCCCCCTCAACTTATGGATCCAAATCCGTCTGTCTAATCCATACAGAAAAGTGAGTCACTGCTTGAAATGCAGCGGAGCTCTTGAGGGGATGAGTCAGAATATCAGTACAGACCTCAGGATTTGATTTCAGGGATTTGGAGTTTGGTACACAAACCTTTCTCTACCATAGTACCCCCCCAAAGAATTAGATCATCAAATAATTAAACTCCCAATGGTACAGGGTCGCCTACTAAAGCAATAATCATAATGTGTGGTTAAAGGAGGACTAAAACAAAAAGATAAAAAAGCAGTGCTAAAATATTTACCTTATATGGAGCGGATTCATTACGTGGGGCAGGGGGGTGACACGGGGGGGGGGGGCAGCCCAGGGCACCAATAGGGCCAGGACCGCCCCTGGGCGTATGTTCCTCCCTATAAACACAAGTGACAGTGTGTGGTCATTACTTTCAATGGTATTTTCATGTTTTTTAGTAACAACACGCACCCATACACCCGTGTGACCCTGGCCTTACATTGACAAATAACTGTTAGAAGTCTGGATTGATCCTCTGACTCTTTACTTATCTTCCCCCTTTAGCCCCGGAAACATTGTGTCATATTATTGCCTGGGAACAAGGAGAACGTGTTTTTAGTCCGTAGAACAATTTGCAACAATGTAACAATCTTGAAATGCTGCTCTGCCCCATGGGCAAAAAGTGTCTACACAAAGATAATGATGCAGGTAATAGCAAGGCAAATAACAAAATAATCATTATATATTAGAAAATCGTTTGCCTTTGGGATTAAAAACATGAAATATCAAAAAAAGAGCTTTTGACATTTCATCCACTCTCAATAATGAAATTACTGTGGAAAAATAGAAGATTAAATGAAAAAATGCCTTAGAATATAATAGAATAAAAATGATTTTTAATCTATTAACTGCTCTAGCCAGAGAAATCTTCCCTTTGATATACCTTTGCCCATGAGTTAAAGTGACCCTGTATCATTATAATATCAGCAGAAATCTCACAACACAGTTGAAATTGGCGGATACTTTGTGACTGCTGGCCCTGAATTAACACAACACTTATTCTTCTTATATTAAAGGAGAAGTGAAGGCTTATTACATAAAGGGGCATCTTGCAAGTGGGAGGTGGGGGGGGGGGGATGCTTACTGAATGCTTGAGTTACCCATTGAGGGAGGAATCAGGAGTAAAACCGTATGCCTACCCATACAAGCGAAATAGAGATATCCTGGGTAAATGAACAGGGAATGGTAAAGACTGGCATATTGGACTAATAGATGGCAATACACAGGACTGGTAGAGTGATTGAAGGATACACAGGGGAAATTAATAAAGGTCATTTTGACCTCTTTACCGCGGTTCGCTCCACTTTGGTGCATTTTTGCTCCTTTTATCGATGTTTTATCCTTTTTGCTGCATTTTTGATTTCCCTTTATGTAACGCTGAATGAGATTGTTCGATATCATTAACATTAATACCACTTTACTTTACTCTCAGCGGAGCACCTTTTCCATCGATTCTGATAGTGTATATGTTCTACACCATCTCCACAGGGAATAATGGATTTTCCCTCCCTCAACCAGGTGAACACTTTTCAGCAATAAAAAAAGGTCAGAAGGGGCTTAATGAATATCGATATCAGTGTTAATTTTTGACCTAATTAAAGGGGAACTATAGTCAAGTTACATCTTTACAAATGCAGTACTATACCTTAGTGAGAAGTGTTTCTCCCCAGTAGATGTTTCATGTGACGCAGAATGATTGAGTAGGCAGCACTGATAAACTCCCACACCAGGAAATGTGTGTGTGATGTGTACTGGCCAGTTTTCCATGAAAAGATACCCAACTCCAGACATTTTTACCCTACTTACTACTTAGCACATGTGCACAAGTCAGCTTTCCCTCTGTAATCTCCTGCATTCCAACTTAATTTATGCAGCCGAAAGTCAGCACACTGCTTAACCAACAGCAGTCAGATATCTTATTCTCATGTTGCCTGACCTGCAAAAGGGAAAGGGGAGGGAAGCAGAGGAGAAAACGTCAAATCTCTTCAGAACAGAGGTTCTCAACCTAGTTGACCCCCCTGGGCTGATGACACACGTGGCATTTCGGCCCGACGTCACCACGCAGCAACCCTTACATAAAGGCACCTGTGGTCTCTTTCGGCTTCACGGTGTGTTTGGGACCCCTGTGAGAGCATTGTTCGGCCCCCAAAGGGGTCGTCACCCACAGGTTGAGAACCGCTGCTTTAGAACTAAACAGTGAAACAAACGGCAAGTATTATTTCGTCCCTAAATGGTTTTTTAACTATTTGTGTCAGCAATTGGCTTAGTATAAAGAAGTTTTATATGTATGTGTGCAGTTATATCAGCACTATACAATAGTGTCCTTTTAAAGGTATATCAATATTACCAGGAGAAATTTTTTTTCCGATGTATATAAATATCCCCCTCAGCCACTGAAATATATACAGAATAACCAGGATTCACTGAATGT
>WMED01014365.1:0-14049 GCA_019650415.1 Pipa parva | reverse complement strand
GTGGTGGAACTTGCACTATTGGTGACTGACTAAATACTTTTTTCCCCACTGTAGGTATATCTGTAACACTTGTGTTAGATCCATAACATGCAATATAGAAATATAGATTTTGTGCAAATCATGAAGATGACAGTCAATAGTTTAGTCTATTCATGTGCATGTTGTAAATGTGATTTTGTGGAGGCGTTGTTAAGCAAGCCATATTATATTTTATTAGTCAGTTGCAACAACAGCATCCAACTACAGTCCATACTAAACTGTTTCTTAAATGATTAAGCCCTTTATCTGCCGTCCCAATCAGTTTAGTACAAATTATGAGAATTAGAAAATATTTGTGTAGTATAAATGAAGTTAATTTCTCTTACTGTAGAGGCTGTACAGAGCTAAATTTCAACTTATATTACTTTAATGTTAACTTATCCAATGCACAGTTATTATGTTTAATACGACACATTCATTTGAATGTTTATGGAAAATAAACATTTTAGGAGCATCTTTGCTCTTTTCTTTGTAATTGAATAAATGTAAGGTTTTATTTTATATGAACATTGATTGAGTAAACGATGACCAAATAAAAATATACTTGTAAATTTATAGCTGTTTAAAAAATACTTGTACAAGTAGAAGCATTATTTTATAGTATGAACATGACAAATTGTGTCTTATTCACAGACTATGGCAATGGTTATTATTTACTTTTGGACATGTGATATCTCACATGTGCTACACTTCTGTTATCCAAGGAATTCATTGGGTTAAATATTCCTTTAACCATTTTGATATTTGAGTTCCTGGTATATTGACATGGCTATTATTTTCATACAGTGCCACGTTTCGAACAATCTTTATTTTTAAAATGTCCTAATCCATTCACTGTACAGTATAGCATGGTTCTCCTTAAAAATATAAAATACTTGAATTATTTGATGCATTCAATTATTTACAGGCCATATTTTTATGGAACAGATGGTGAAGTATAAAATCTGAACAAAATGGTTTTGTTTCTCTAAACAATTTATCTAAAAATAAAAATGCCATGTTTTTACGTGTATTTTACAGCTGATTCAAAAGCAGTTTGCAGAAAACAATAGAAAATAGTGAACCGACTACTGTTTAGTATATAAACCATGCTAAATCACTGATTTGTAATGTTGGGATATGATTGCTTACTTCGTTTGAACAAAAAAAAAAAAACATTGGTCCAAATTTTTAAATTTTTTTTTCATAAATTGGGCATCCACTATAATGTTTACTCGATTGCTTTGCATGATCGATTTTTTACTTTATGTGTTGGAATGCTGCAAAATTGTATCTTGTATCTAACAATGTAAACTTGGCTACATGTGTTGGTGCTTAGTTGGCCTTGAATAACTGGTCATGCTAGTGCCTGTATGTTTCTCAGTCAGACAGTGGAATGATTATATTTTATGAAGTTTGGCCCCTCGTATGTATATATCATGTCTATGTATCTAAGTTATGTTGAATATTAGAAACCCAAATCATTAATCTAACCAGTTCTGTTCAAAGGCTTTTCGAACACATTTGAGAAAAATGCATTTTTAATTGCAATGCGGCTTCATTAGGAATCATCATATCATGTAAATCTGATCACTATGCAAATGTATTCAGCTTTAGAACCACTAAATGATAATAAAAAATTATTTTTTTTCCTTTCTATGAGAAGTTACATTAATGAAGCTGTTACCTCTCTGTGAGCATTTTAATGAGTTTTAACTATCATTTAAATGAACTTGGTATTAGCATAAATCTATTCAGAATTAAATATCTAGATAAAAAAAGAGGTTCATTAAGAGTTAATTATATTGTTTAAGCAGGAAGGTAATTTAGTTTCATACACATCTGGTAAAAAAATGCCATTATGTGTATTTTCAAATTTTTTTTTTTGTTACTGAATTATATAATAATCTCACTTCAGTATGTGAAAGTTCTACACATGTTGTGTTATATGGGCATAATGTAAATTGGTAGTTTAGGGAACACTTCACTGTGATTAATTACTACTGTTGTCCTCTTGAAAAGTAACAATGACTGGACACCCCTTTTGTCATCTGCCGTACTGATCACATGAGTTAGAACTCTACATGTAAGCAGAATATCAGGTACTGCTAATTACTTTGACATTAGCATAACCCCATAGTGTGGTAACATGGCTCCTTTAAACATTAGTGTCTACTGTTGTGGAATTTTGTTCTGCTGTTGTGGAATTTTGTCAGATAAACAACCCATTACACCTTTTCTTGCAATAACTTCTCTGTAGTTGCCTAATAATGTTAATATTAAGAAATTAGTTAAAATAGCCACCAACAACAAATACTTAAAGAGAAAAAAATGTGCATGGTAGTGTGGGTTAGGGAGTAATAAACAAAGGTATGTACAGAGGGGTGAAGGCATGTGTCCCGAGGTGGAGTTAATTGGACAACACAAAAGACACCCCTTAGCATAGAGCTCATGTAAGCTCCCCCACTAAGAAACTAAATTGGGGAGGAGTTCCTACAATAAAGTCTAATTTCCCCCCATGTTCTAAATCCTCCCACCTCCCACCTTGCTTGCTTTTATCTAAGTGAGGAACTGAAAAGAGATGGGTTCCATGGCAACTTATATAGCTGCAGACCCTACCTGATAGGGAACTACCTAATACTCTACCTAGAAAAGTAGATGTGCAGTAATGCTGTATGTATGTATGTATAATTTTATTTATAAAGCGCCACAAATTTACACAGCGCTGTACAATTCAGCAATACAAATATAATACAGACATGAGAAATATTCATTAAACAACACATGTAAAATTACACAAGGCTACATCACTTTAAGTGCTAGGTTGCGGTTGACACAGGAGGTTGGAGGTCCCTGCCCCATAGAGCATACAATCTAGTGATGGACCAAGCCCCTTCCTTTGGACTTGCACCATTTAAAAAGGTCAATAAATGGAATCTTCTTGTAAAAACTGCTGTATTTTTTTCTCTTTAAGAGAAAGACCATCCCTTTTTGAATGGCATAATAGTCTTGATTTTCATAAACAAATATTTAGGCTTTTTTAAATGCACTCTGTAATTGTACTGAAAATCATACACAGTATATATATTTTCTTTACCTGACAGCACACATGACTTTCCAGTTGCCATCACATCTAATCGAAAGGTTTAAGAATCATTTAAATTAAGTTTTCAGGAAATTTGCATTTATAAAAACTGCTTGGATATGCTTATTGCATCTTCTTCTCATGGTTGGCTGTCAAAACACAGTGATGTCTTTGAAGATTTATAGTAAATGGGTAATGAGACTGCTGAATGTTAACTGCAGCATTCAGAATTCATTACAGAATGGGGGAGGAATGCGAGAGATTATTGGTGTACAGAGTTGCACAGGTAAATGAAAGGAGTCTGAATTAAATTAGCAATCCTAGGCATAAATAACTTTAATTAAACCGTGGTCACTTTACCTTGAGACTAGGCACTCCACTCACCAAAAACAAGAAGCAGTGTTCTGATTTCTCGCTCTGATTTAATCATATAGTTGACGAATTTCATTCAACACTACTCACCAGTTTTGCATATGTCGAGAAGCACAAAAGATAGTTTGTTTTCACTTTGGCATTTCAATTATAAACATTTGCAAACTATAAAATGACTTAAGAGTTACTGTGAAATTAAGCAATAATTTATATGTGTAATTTGTTTCGAAAGGGAAAGTGAGTTTTTTGTTTGTTTTTTTTTTGCTTAAAAGAGCTGGTGCCCTTTAAAATTACATATCACTGTTCATAACCTCATTCCTCATTTATTCTGAAAAAAAATAATTTTTTTCTTATATTAAAATGTAAATTTTGTGTTCATCATTCTAGTATGCATTCATTATAAGCAGAAAGGAGTAACATACTTCTGCATAGCGATTTGGAATTTGTATCTTATCTTGGTAATTTCTCTTTTTCTTTGTAATTTGTGAAAATAGTACATTATTTAGTGACATCTTCCAAAATATTGTCCTGCATCATAATAAGATATTATTTTCACCAGAAACAATGTTTTTGTTGCATACTGCTTTGTAAAGTAACATATTTTTGAGAGAAAGGTTTATTAGTTTAAAGGGACATTAAACCCTCATTATTAAAGGGTAAATAAACCCTGTCTATAAGGAAAGCCCCATTTACCTTTTGTCAAGCAACATAGCAATTAATAAACTCATGACTCTCCTCTTTATTCAGCAGGGTTCAGTGTTCCCCTGTAACTGCTTTGTCTTTCTGAACAATTTTTCCCTGCTGTGTGTAGCCACACCCTCTCCTTTCCCTGACTTCCTCTAGCAAGAGAGGTGGTCGAACAGCTTTCATCTGCACATGTATAGACAGTTATGACTTCAGTCCGAGTTGCGGTTTAGATCCGTCAGAGTTACCATTGAAGCCATCACTACAGTTACCATCAGTATAAAGCCAGGTGCTTAGGAAGAGGCGATCCTCATGCCACAGACAGGATACAACAAAAGAAGGGCTCCAGCATATCCAGGCTATACAAAACAGATCTTTATTGAATAAGTAACAATTGATCAGTAAAGGAAAATTATAGTCTTATGTGTTTCGCACTCATTTTCACATTTCATTTGTGCATGCTCAGGGATAGGAACAGGCTTTTTAAATAAGGAAAAGGGATACTACACAAGAACATGCTCTCTGAATAGTGAGTGATGTCACATGGGAGGTGGGGCTTATCTGCACTATACAGGAAGAGCCTGTACACAGAATGGCTGGGGGAGTAGGGCTGTTTAAATAAGAGGCAATACTACTGATCACAAAATTATTTTTATATTTTAATGTTTAAGTTGGCTTGCCATATGTATATGTGTTAAATAGAAATAATGTTTTATTCAAACTTTTAATACCCTTTAAAAATTCACAATAAATGTATACGGACAATGAATTTACTCTTATTTAGAAAAAAAATGTGCATGAAAAAGTTCAACGGCTTTGTTAGCAGGATATATTTGCTCATATTTGATTTGACATTGCATTGTGCCTTTCCAGTCAGCACCAGGTGTACTGAAGGTTCTAGTTAGCAGAGTTGCTGACAAAGTATAAAATGGAAGTTAATGTTAATGCCTTATTGCAGATGTTTTCAAGGACTATTCCAGTTATAAACATGAATAACATACCATAAACTTGTATTTTATGCATATTATTATAGGGAGTTTAATGCTCCTTTGATTCTGAAAAGGCTATAATAAGTTTTTGTTCTTGCATTTGCATATTTACAGCAGTCCTATCACACTTGACTGATATACAGGCTATCTGATATACAAACTATCTGATATACAGGCTATCTGATATACAGGTTATCTGATATACAGGCTATCTGATATACAGGCTATCTGATATACAGAGCCTCACTTTATTGGGTCATCAACAAACCATGACTGCTTACTTTGGCCATTATCCTGTTATTGACTGTATGTCTGTTGATTGGTTGAGCAGTTCTTGGCATCTTCCTATAATCACACTTATTCATTTTCCCTCTAACACCTATTCATGTCTCAGTACCCTTAAGATTTAAAAATAATTATTTAACCTTTCTGTTCAGTTTTATCCACACTAAATAAAGCTGATTCAAGACATGAAATCAAATTAAATTGATTGGTTTCACCTGGATTCACCAGGTGAGCCATGTTTAGGATACACTGAATTTCCCTTTATTTCACCAGTCTACGTCCTCTACATTTCTCTTATACGTATACCTTCTATCACTTTTTTATTTTGAAAATGAATTTGAAGCTGTTACTATAAAGCTGATTGCAAATCTTTCCATTTTGGTTGATCAGAGTATGATTGTTTTTGGTAATGGAAATTAATTTGTGGAATAAGCCTGGTATTGTATTCGATGGGAATTGGTCTCTCATAATTGGAAAACCATTTTAGCTAGGCATCTGCCTTTTTTTGGTTACATTTCAAACACTCCATTTATTATAGGCGCAATTGCACTGCATATCAATTTGCTTCACATACGGGTAACTTTCATAACAATTCAAAGACATGTCCTACATACTAACGTAACAAGATTTAACTTCTGTACTTTTTAAATTGGATCTTGTCAAATTATTTTGTTCTATCACTGAATGATATGTTAATTCTCCGTTCTCTATGAAGTATAACGTGAAGTCCCATTCATTTACAACATCTTTGATACACTTTCTTTTAAACAAGGGATAAAACTTACAGGTTTTAGAATAGAAAATGTAAAATTTAGGTCATAGTCAGACAATAGCAGAACAGAATCAGTCAATGCTGGGATATTTGGAGAAATAACAACTGGGATAGATTGTTTTTTTTTTTTAAAGTTAATAACTGGATTATGGCGTATGTGTATGTGTGGAAGGAGCTTTTACTGGATTATTTTGAAATTATCTAGAATATCTACATTTTGAAGACAGTTGAAAACAGGTTTCAAAGCTTGGCCCCTGTGCTGGCTTTTCAAGATGATAGACTTTCACTGTGAATAGTGCTATATCTTAAGATATTAGACCATTTAAGATAATAAATTTATAGTTATACTTATTCATATGTTCCATTTAATACAGAACTTCATAGTTTAACTAAACAATGGCTTATTGTTGACCTACGTAGGTTTTGTGATTTATAGAGCAGCAGCAGTCAAGAAGAAGCTCACATGAACTTTCAGAGTTTCTGGCCACTAAAAGGGGTTTTTAGGCTTTCTTTTAAGAGTTTACTAAGGGGGGAATTCACCAAGCTCCGAAGTGAGGTGCTTAGTGTTCGCCTCACTTCGGAAAAACTGAAATGCCCATGGTGATGTCCTGCATGCGGACATCAACATGCGCATTAAAGGGATTCCCCTCCCGGCGAGAGCACTCGAGTCTCCTCACCGGGAGGGGAATCCCTTTGATGCGCATGCTGATGTCCGTGTGCAGGACATCAGCACGCGCATTTCAGTTTTTCCTGAGGAAGCGACATCAGCGAAACGCATCGAGTTGGAACTGTATGTATGCCTAGTTATTCTTAATCCATTTTTTGATTCATCATTTGGACGTTTTTTGTACTTGTACCGAATCTTTGCCATAATATTGGTATATCCTGGAAATTGTCATACCTAAGTGAGGATCGATTGGTTACACCCACATTAAAAGTATCATTGAGCTATATTGCTTGCCGGTCCCTTTTGAGGGGGTTGTTTGGAGCGAATATATCTGGTAGATGCACCATTTTAAGCCCAGCAGTTCACTTTCGAAAGAGGTGCATACGAGATGAGGGATGTTTAACCCGAATTCTGCTGTGTACATGCCTGTTTGAAATTATATTCTGGTGAGCGCATACAAAAACCATATATCTGCGTGTAGTGTGGCACATGTTTGGTGGATTTTTCGTTATTCTACACATTGGTCACTGATACCAATTGGCACGTTTGGGTCACTATTACTAATATATGTTTTATAACATTTAAGGCACTATGTGGTGCATTCTTGTGCGCTTCCTTATTTCCAGATTTTGCTGAATATCCCTATAGGATATTAGGAAGGTGTAATCCTTATCTGTTGCTTCCTCCCATTCCTCCAATGATAACTGCATCATATGTCTTTGCCATAAATAATAGGAGGCCTGGAAGGGAGCTGGTGTAAAACTATTCAGGTTTTGGTATAGCCTTGAGACTAATTTGGAGGTTTGGGTTTCTCTTAATATTGATTCTATTGGAGAGTTATGAACTTGAATTGGGAAACTATCCCATTGTGCCTTGAACACATGCCTTAGTTGTAGATATTTGAAAAGCATTACTGTCTTGCCCTCAGTGTTTTCTTGGATCTGTGACAGGCTGGGGAAAGTATTGAAGGAAGTTATGCACCTACTGTTTTGATTCCTCTGCTAGCCCAGTAGTGGCAATCAGGGATAGTTAAAAGTTCTGGGAAATTAGAGTTATTCCATACTGTTTTGATCCCTCTGCTAGCCCAGTAGTGGCAATCAGGGATAGATAAAAGTTCTGGGAAATCAGAGTTATTCCATAATGGAGTATAATCTGAGGAGTATGGTTTTGGGGCTTTTGTTATTTTCAGCATAGTCTTCCAGGCCAGGAATGGTGTTTTTATGGTGTCTGGAATTGATGGGATGTCTTTCAGATTTCGATATGGGAAATTGGCTAGTGCTTCAATTGAGCCGAGAATTATGGGGTGAAGCACCATAAGTGAGTTATCTGTGTCTGGGCAGGACCAATTATGTATAAACTGCAGTTGTAGACCTATATCGCTTCTAAATACGGATATCAATATACTAGCAAAAATGCTGGCCAATAGACTGGCCAAAGTCATAACCAGTATAGTGCACCCAGATCAAACTGGCTTTATACCCCAAAAGACCACTTAGGGGAATATTTAACAAAAGGGGAAAACTTATCCCTGGTATACTGATACCTTTCTGACTTTTTTCCTCTTGAAAAGTATTCCCCTGGTATATATCTCCCAGTTATGTGTAGGTTTGGCCAGTTGGGTACTTGTTGGAAGTAAAAAGGGTAGATACAGTGTGATCATATTTAGCAAGAATTACTTTTCAATGATAGATGAACCTTGCCTAACTTCAGACATTCATTATAAAGATTAAATGGAACACTCATTGTGCTGAATATATAATGCCCAGTAGCAAACTAAATATAGATTGAACTTCATAAGTAGGTATTCCGAGCCGTGTGCAATTAATGTTGTAAACCACAGATGCCTAGATAGAAAGCTCTAACTTTATAGTGAATAATCCCCATGTTTATGAAGATTATGTAAAATATATGTTCTTTTTGGAAGAAAAGATAAAAAAATGATTTGCTCGAGACCCAGATGTGCAAAGAAATGGATTATACTAAATTCGTTTGTCGAACACAGACTGCTGTTTTAAAATGAATAAATGCCCTTTGTGTGAAAAATGCGATGTGTCCTAAATCTGTCAGAAAAAGCCCCCTACGTAAGGTTTCTTCTTTTTCCTCCTCGTAATAATGATAAATTTCACACAATATAATGAGCCTGAATTTGCAATGCAAGCATTCCCAAACTGCACATGCAGATATCACGGCACATATTGCTATTTATATCTTTAGTCTATCGAAAATAAAGAGTTTTTTTTTTTTTCTTTTGCTTTAAAATGCAGGAAATGTTCTGATGGTTTCTCCTTTAAACTTTAGGAGCCTACATAGCCTACATTACAGTTTTTTTTTTTTGTCTAAATGAATTTTTAGTGTGGGAGCCAAGGAAAATCTTATTATTTTTAGATGTATCATTGAATTTTAAAATGAAATTGACATACAGTTTACAGGCTATGCTGGATGTGTTTATGATGAGATCTTATTTTGTTTTTAATCATATTAATGTGAGCATCAGAAATTTGGCCATAAGCAAGTACTTGTTAAAGATATTTTTAAAAGTGAGAATTTGCATTTCTGGATATGAAACTTCAGGCAAAAAATATGTGCATTTGACTTTAGTGACATTTCTCCAGATAAGAAGGAATGTACGTTATGGGGGGGGGGGATATTTATACAAATCAAAACATTTTTCTCCTGGTATATTGATATATACCTTTAATTAGGTTGAAAATATCGATACGAATGATATCGATATTTATTTAGCTAAGCCTTCTGACCTTTTTTACTGCTGAAAAGTGTTTGTCTGGTGGCGAAAACTCATTACTTCCTATGGAGATGGTTTAGAACATTTTTCTAAGATCCAATCGAAAAGATCAGTGATATCGATAGAAAAGGAGCTCCACTGAAAAAATAAAGTGGAGTTGTATTAACGCATTGGTATTTATCGATATCGATCTTTTTCAATATCGATAAATTTTATTCAGCACTGCATAAACTGAGAGAAATCAAAATGTGGTTAAATGAACAAAACAGCAATAACTTGGGGAAAAATGGAAAAACATATCGAACTGTGGCAAACAGGTCAAAATAACCTTTATAAATGTCCCCCATAAGTGCAAGATGTTACAGGGAAAGACTTTTTTTACATGTATAGCTTTATAAGGAAAAGAGAGGTGGCAAGACAAGGGATTCTGATATTTCAGGGCAGTTAGTGTAATTGATTAGGACAGCTTTTTTTCAGAGAAAGATTTTGGGAAGAATCTAATGCAGTAAAAAAAGAATAAATCACTACACTTCAGCGAGGCTAACATAAATGTGACAGAATCTCAGCAGATGAAGTCAGGACTAATCCAGTTCTGGAATTTATATGGGCCAAATTAACTCTTGTAAATTTCTATGTTTATGTCACTGCTACAGAACCAGATATTACATACAATGGTTCCATGCAGGGAAGGGTCGTACTGGAGTGCTGGGGCCTACAAAGAAAAAGGGTTCAAGAACCCACTAGACAACAAGAGTTCATAGACCAACCAGAAAACAATAGATCAGGTTCCCCCAGGAGAAAAGAAATCAAGGACTCACTAGAAACATGAGATCACTGGCCCACTAGGAAACAAGAGATCAGGAGCCATTAAGCAAACTAATTTTTCTTTTACTTTTTATTCCCCTCTCCATTCTCCATGATATTAATGAATTCTGCCTCTTTTATGTCTCCAATCTCCTAAGGGCTTTACTCTACCTTCAGGAATATACCATGTACAGTTAGCAACTATCGGAGGACAAAATTTATTAAACTCGGAAAAGTCGTTTTCACTTATACGAGTTTAATAAGTCAGGAGAAGGCTTTGAAGTTTCTCACGGTAAGTATCATGAGATTTCCCTCATGCGATACTTGCCGTGAGAAACTTTACTTTATTGAATATATCCATGGAAATGTAGCTATACTGTATGGCTATCCTTTCCATGCATATATTCAATAAAAAAAAGTTTCTCACTGCAAATATCGATTGATGCAAATCTTGCAATACTTACTGCTAGAAACTTCAAAGCCTTCTCCCGATTAAACTCAGAAACGGCTTTTCCGACTTTAATAAATTTTGCCCTGCAGGAGTCCATTGAGGCCTGGATCCACTGGGAGTTTCCTTGTGTGTTGGTTGCCCAGTAGACACTAATAAAATAATTTTTATTGGGTTACCATACTCCAGAACAAAACATATGTATATTAAAATTAACAAGATAATTAGCCAAATAGCAAATAGCATAGTGATTTAGGTTTACAATGGCTGTACCCATATAACTGGGCACACTATGATCACAGTAAAATCTTTGAGGCATAAACTGGTGTTTGCCTCCTATTAATAAATGATCTCATTCTTATACATGGTTAATTATAGGGCACTTCATTTATAATACCATTGTTCTAGGCTAGAAGTGTTCTTCTTGTTCTCTTTAGGTTTATTGACTTCACATGTTTCTTATTAAACTAACAAAGTACAACAGTTTTGAGATGATATTTATGTATGTACTATTCTATCATTTAGGTGCATTTAAGAAATGTTTTGTCAAAACATTTAAACATTTTATAATAATTGGATACCTAGTATCAGTGGAAGCACCTTAATGTGTCGCAATACTCTTTGATTTTGAGTCACTTTTGAGGCGTAAAAAAATAGATTTTTTTTTTAGTAAATTTATCCAGTAGAAAAATACACTAATAATAAAAGGGGTGGGGGGTGATATTTAGTTTAATAATTGTTGCATAACATATCTCCCAAAGTTGTATTTATTTCTTTAATCAGATCAAACTAAAACTTGGTTAAAGTTACATTTTTTTGTAGAAAGCCATTGCTATTCAGAACCCCTCAGAATCCCTCAGAATAACCAAACACTTTGCATATTCCAGCTTCCATCCTACGGGGATGGCTAAATCCTTTCACGTTTCTTTTTTGAGCCATCTGGAAATATTGTGACGTTCCTGTGTAGTTTTTCTGGCAGGTGTAGCTTTGTTTAAATACTGATGTCTAAAAATATTCCAGATTTTCGAAATCTCAGCTATTCTTTGTGTTGCGTAGCAAGCTCTTTCTTTTGGGATACGGATGCAATTATTCTTCGCCTCTTGACAGGCCTTGGTTTTTTTTTTCTTCCCAGCTTTTGCTGCTTTGACCATAAACGAGAGGCTCATGGGACGTAGACCAGATTGAAAATCTAGAAGCAGACAGATGGTTATTTGTAATCATCATGTAAATGGAAAACCTATAGAGATATAGTTTTTGTATGAGCTGCTGTAGCTGAAAAAACTTAAAGAAAAATAGTTTGATTACTGATTGTACAAAAATATTGTTTGGTAAATGTGAATTTACTTAGAGCCATTGACAATGAAAATGTGAGTAAATAGAGGTGGTTTGTAAGGGCTGTTGTTAAATGATTTGGTATGGTCGGGCTGGATTTGGGCCTAGTTTAGCAGGTGTTAGCAAGCAGTTGTTTACTGGAAACAGTGTTTCTCATTCTACAGCAGGTGTTTGAGAAGATTTATTTAAACACTCTTTATGATAGAAATGGTAATTTACTGTGGTGATATGACTTTGTTACTTTGTTACAGAAGGTTATTAATTATCTAAGGTTCCTGTAAGAAAGGCTATATCTAATTTAGAATTACCTCCTGAAATTAAATAAATAAATTGACTTTTCAGCCTATTAACCTGCATAAAATGCTCTCTCACGTCATGCAGAACAGGTCCGAATGGGGCTCCCTTCACTTTAGTGGAAAACTGCTTACCATTTTGTATGTTTTTCATGCTTAACTGTTTACCAGCACATTTTTCCTACTGCATTTTTTGGAGTTTTTATTTTGTAGCATTTTTATTGTATACAGTAAAGCTGTGTCAAGAAACATAGAGCCTCATTGACTACAGTATAGTCTGAAAAGTTATGTTGTGATGTGAATTTGTGTGTATTCTCTACTTTCCCATGTTCGCTTATTGAGCAAATTCTGCAAAGTGGCGAATACACATCCAATTTGGGCAACTACATGAGTTGCGAACTTACAGAGCTCATTTTGCATGCACGTGCACAGGTACTTCTACTATTGACTAAACAGTGGAGTGTCATGAAGGTGCGACTAGGTGCTCCGAATTCACCTGTTTGACTTTTCCATTTCAATGTGGCAAATTGAGAGATTGATTGCAGGGCTCCAGTGTTGCGTAAGGTGACCATTCATAAGTGACAATGGTAACTGAGACTAACTCAGTTTAGTTAGTCTCTAACTAACAAACGCAGTGCGGTGGCTCAGTGTTAATCACTGCTGCCTTGCAGCACTGAGGTCCTAGGTTCAATTCCACCCTGGACTTCATCTGCATGGAGTTTGTATGTTCTCCCCGCACTTGCGTGGGTTTCCTCCGGGCACTCCGGTTTCCTCCCACAATCCAAAAACATACATCTGTGTGTGTGACAAATTAGGGAGACTAGATTGTAAGCTCCAAGGGGCAGGGACTGAAGTGAATGATGAACCTCTGTAAAGCGCTGCGTAAAATAGTAGCGCTATATAAGAAAGAATAAATAATAATAATAATAATAACTGACAATATGACCTAGGGACAAGGTGACATAGAAATAGAATAGACACAGAATACAGTTAGTGGGATGTTATGAGACTGATGTCACTGCCTTTCACTTGTCAAATTTGCCTCACTCCGCATGACTTCTCCTCCTACTTCTATCTGGCTGACTATGCCACACTACGCATCTGACAGTGTTCACCACTGACTGCCTGTTCGACAAGCGTATTCTCCACTTAGTCAATAGTGAGCAGTGAATTTGGGAATATTTTGGAGATGCATATTTTGTTAATAGACCTGTTCAGTTCATGAAATTGATTGTTTTCTGTCTGTTGTTATCTTTACTGATAGCAGCCATGTTGTTAAACAGACATAGCCTAATTCCATTGTTTTACATGATACTTCATCTAATACATACGGTATATAAGAAGTGTGTCCAGAAGCCCTATTTTTAAATCTAAATAAGTAAATATCTGACTTTATACATACAATTTAGGATTTCTTGGTGTTGCTGTTATTTTGAGTCTATCACTTTTCTTGTACCACTCATTCCCAGCTGGTAACTGTTAGAAGAGTACAGACTGGCGGGTGGGAGATTTTTACCACGAGAATGCTGCTTTGGGGGGGGGTATATAAATATTTCC
>WMED01014364.1:0-14050 GCA_019650415.1 Pipa parva | reverse complement strand
CGCGACTGGTGCAGTCGCCCGAACTGTTCGCACTACTTCGGACAATGGTGAATTCCCCCCGTAGTGTTTTCACTTTTAACCAATAAAAGGTTGAAGAACAGCTGCGTTTGCATGGCTTCTTCCTTTCTATGATTGTGAGTATATTTTTGGGGGACTTCACGGTTCTCCAATGAAGGAACCTGTGCTTTATTAGAAACTATATTACTCATCTCAGACCCAGGGAGAACCTGTATACTATAGGATGCACTGTACATTATATTCTGCCTTTATCCTCTGACTACAGAATGTAAAGTTGACAGGTCCAAGGCATACAAGGTTTACAATCACCACATTTCAAATAATAATTTATACAAAATTATTCCTAGGAATAATTTAACAAACATGTCCCATGATAAACACTTTGTTATCAAAAGTAATAGTGTGGACTTTATGAAAGTGTCAGACAGTTGTTTTGCCTGCAAGACAACAGACTTGATTTTATAAAGAAAAGAATGTTATCTGATGATGCCAAGCTGGTGTGTATCTTCAGATATTAATGATCTAGCATAAAACCTAAACTTGATTAATGGGATCAACATGTCTTCAACAGTTATTAAAGAAAGTACAAAAGTGCTTATGCATTCAAGCCTCTGGCAGTACAACAAAATAGCAAAGCTTGCTTAGAGATGCAGGAAGTATAGGAGCATGTGTATCATTGAATATGCAATATGATAAGACTGTCGGAAAGGAAACGCTGATAAATTAGTCCGCTAATTCAGAGACTTACAATTTTTTTTTTTACCAGCTATAGGCCATTACAGATAAAAAGGAGTATCTTTAATAAAAATTATTAAATTGCAGTGTACAGAATGAAGACTACTTGTCACTTGAAACACCATCGGCTACCTGCTACCTGCAAACATCACATGACCCAGTAAAACAAATACTAGGTAACCTGTTTGCAGATAAAAGGTAAGTTTTGCACCAATAATGGTGATGTCAGTGTATTACAATCTTATCTTAATAAATAGTAAGTTGATGGCTGAATGCAATTTTGTGCACAAGGTATTCCTTAAGGCTGGGTTCACACACAAGCGTATGATGCGCAGTGCATCATAGACTTGTGTGAAGAAAAAGAAAAGAAAAGAAAAATACGCTCTGTCATATTTTTCTTTTGTACTTACCAGCGACAGTGTGAACACTCCCTCGGCTTTCACAGAACTTCCTGTGTGTTGCATTTTGGGTGCGGCGTATATATACCGGTCAAAATGTGACACACAGCGTATGCGCTTCATACACTCGTGTGTCCGGGACTAGGTAAGTATCGTCGGCTTCTATGAAGCCTTTTTTTTTTTACTCGAGCGCTGCGCATCATACGCTCGTGTGAACCTAGCCTAAGGCACAAGCAAGTGGGGAGTGGGAGACTAAAGAAAACAGAAAACAGGGACTGGGTAAGAATTATGACAAGGCTTTGAATATAGGGAGGGGCCGTTATTCCAACTGATACAAACCAAGTTGCTTTTAAACAGAAATGATTGTTTCTAAAGCATAGGGAGGAACACTCTTTTATGTGATTTTGAATCAAACACAAAACTGAAATGTAAGGATTTTTACCTGTATCAACATTTCTTTAGCTGTGGATAATAACCAAGAAAATAATTGAATATATACAGCATATGGAAGACCTGAGGCATCTTAATCACAAATGTATCACATAAAGTTCTATATATGTATATATACTGTATAAATATAGTATATTACCTGCAAAAATGTCTTGATCTTCAAGCACCCTTATCCTAAAATCATTTTTGTCAAACACATTTTAGCATACCTCCAAGCCCAGTAAAAGCTTTTTTTTCTACATTTGCCAGTTTCTTTTATTTGAAAAGTGTGCTTCCATAACATAAACAGTTATAATATAGGTAGTCTTATTTTTACAGCAGTTGACTGTTATCCACCCTGGTTGCTCTGTCTACCAGAACCTTGCATCATGACATATCCCATGCATTTCCTTCTTAGTCCATTTACATATTTATTCTCCCAGTGCACTTCACTTCCTCAGTAGCTCTAGCATATCGGAAATTATTTGGGATTCCCTCTCTTTCAGAAGAAGAAAGGTAGTTTAATGTTTTGTCATTGCTATAGCTCAGTATTGAGAGAAATTCAAAAGTCTAGAATAATAACATTGCTTTAGATAGCAAGTGTACTTTGTGTCAGGCAGGAAGAAAGGTACAAATATTACGGTGAAAAAAAGGTGAAAAGTGAAGAAAGGAGAAAAGGCATTATATTGCAATGATGAAAAAAAAAAACAACCAATTAAAACCAAGTAAATTGTTTTGGGAAAATAGAAATGTGTTGAAAAAAGCCTAACCAAGGTAAAGAGTGGGGAAAAAAGAGAATCTGCCAGCTTTTCCCAACTAAGCACATTTAATTCCTGTCCCCTATGTAGGAAACATAGTCTGTTACAAGCCTCCGGGGGCGGTGACATACTAATAAACCCCCATTCCACTTTAGGCAATTTGGGGCCTTAACCACAGTGGACTTCCTGTCCTGTTATAAAGTACTATTTGTATACATTGCTAAATGTGTGTATCATTTAATCCATTTAAGCATTGCCTAGAGACTGTCTTTTCTATTATTATTATTTTTTTATTGGTAGGTTATAAAAATATCTGTCTTTCTGTTCCAATAATGTCATGTCTAGAGTAGAGTATACACCAGAAGGTAATATGGTGTAGGACATTTTAATTGGATATATAACTTGTAGAATTTGAACATGGTACAATGTTTTGTAACATCTGACTGAAGCGTGATCATTTTGGATTTAGGGATGGTAGACATAAAGGTACTGTGTCAGCCCTCACCATCTCCTTCTATATTGCAAAGGTATAAAAAATAATCATATCCATTCAGATCACATGGATGATGTATTTGTTCAGATCATGTGAGAATATCTTCCATGTGCCAACAGAACAGTATTTGGACAATTACCAACTTATGTTAGGTATTTACTGTTATTTTCTCCTTTTTATTCTATAACTCAGTCACACATCTAATGTATGGCAGTTTTTTTTTCATTTATTTTGCACCTTCTGAAGCACTGTACTTTTTTCATATATTAATACAAATAGTTTTATTAGTTTGCCTTATTACCCCAAGAAACCCTTAGCATCTGTAGTGATATTTACTTAGTTGTGTGCTATTTTCCATAGTATAATTCTTGCTTGGCTAAATTACCTGTCTGTATGCTGAATGCTAGCATATACTAGTACTTAGTATAATGTCTATATCCATCTTCTAAAGAGACATTGACACTATTGAACAATGGTCAGTTTTCTTAGCCTCTGGAAATCAGAACATTAAACTACATATCCATGTAGTTCTACCAAAATCTTGGTCTAAGTGGAAGCATAAACTACACCGTTATGATTTCAGATGCTTTATGTGACATCACTAGTATCAGTGTAGATAAGAATCATCTATTTGTTCAGGTAATTCTTCTCCAATACCCTACAATAAAGCCTTCCATTCTCCAACATCCCTATTACAATTAATCTAAAAAATATTCAAGCAACTGCAAACAAGTAAACAGCTAGAAAAAAAGTGCACCTAAACTTTACTTGGGTCAGAAATATAGTTGCCCAAAATATGCAACCCTCTTAGCTGTTAAGGCTGTTTTGAAGAAGAACGAACAGTTGAAATATACACAGTTTAACGGTGGGTAAAATACTTCTCTTTAGGTAGCAACAAAAATTATTCATATATCAACTAAAAACATTATTGAAGTTTATGGAGAGTCTCTTAGATGAGGCATGAAATATAAACATAATAAAATACAGAGTAGTTTTCTGTGAAGTAAGATGTTTCCTCATGCAGAAGTGCTGGCATAGGAGAGGAGAATAAGTAGAATTGCCTTCCCCATTATAAACAGCCTCACTTTGCATGCATTGCAGACTAAAAATAATTTGAATAAAAAGTAAAGATAATAACACATTATTAAATTCCAAGTATACTGATGTTAGAGACTGTATATAATGGACAAATGGGATATTCTGCACAGAAAATCTTATTCATTTATATTATTTATTTACTGATATAAGTGGTAGCTGGAGAACTGTGCCTCTTATGAATGTAATAAAAATTAAATCAATAGCCTCCAGTTCACTCTAGTGGCCACATCATCATGGAAATCATAGAATGCATGTATTTAATAAAATCATTTTTTTTTTAAACGAATTATCGGTCAAGGGGTTACATTGTTTTATTCTTGTGGCAAACACAAACTGCATTTCTGTTTAGGATTCTTGTTGTGCCTGTGTAATTTAACTTTAAGCACATCTTGACCTTAATAACATGCTGTTTGCTCCCCAATAAGTTAAATAAACAGAAATAACTACACCTACACATGGTAATAAGATCAATTTTATTTCTGTCTCTCTAATTACCAAGAAAACATTGCGGAATGTAAAAGACCTTGTAGTTCCACCTCACACTGAAAATGTTACAACCTCTTCAAATGTTAAATGTTTCCTTGAAGGCAGAGGAGCATTTAGCTGATAAGAATTGAACTTGAAATTATAGCTCTACAATTCTCTTTTTTTCTATAAAAAGAAAAAAAAAAAGAGATTCTTCACATCGGAGCATTTCATTTGTCAAGAAAAGAGGCAGACATTTTCTAATGGAAATGTAATTGTGGTGCTATTTTAAATAGTTGTCATTTTGCAGCATTGCTAATGACGCAAGGGTCACAGAAAGGAATTTTTTTGTCATTCGCTTGGTCAAACATGCCAGTTACAATAAAGCAGAAGGTCGCTCCATAAAATTAAACACTACAGGGGAAATTGATCAAACTTTTTTTTTTTCCCCACAGTTTACTGCCTGCAGAAATCATTCATGGTAATTTTACACTTAGGAGATATTTAATTACCTATGAAAAGAGAGAGCAATAAGCAGAGGAACAACAGAAATAGAAATACAATGTTCTAATTTCTGAAACCCTTTTTTTACTGCTTAACACACAGCATACTGAATAACACTGATAAGAACCATAAAACTGACAGTAAGTAAGGAAATGGGTTAATGTATTACTGGGAAAATGGGGGCATATGGCCAAACATTCAAAGATACATTTTGCTTTTTTTATTTAGCAATTTTCCGTTTTCTCCATTTCTAAAAGATGGTTTAGAAACAAGTCACTTTGCTTAAATATATAAATAAATACAAATTTCCTATTTAAATTGGTTCACTTTGGTATTAGCCTTTTCACCTGGTTATTTCAAAACTCTTCCACATTTTGGCCAAATTCTGAACGATGACCGGTTCTTGAACAAATTAAATGTTAAAAAAATAAAAATGATATATCCCTTTAGGGTAGAAGCCACAGGGGAATACAGCTGGATTGCAGCAGAAGAATTATACTTATTGAGGGATTTAAAGGAAAAACTGTGATATGAAAATTATACTTGATAAATAGGAGTAACAGTTGGACCACCAAAAATTACCCAATTATTATATATTAATAATAAAAACAATGTCGGGGGGTAAACATGCTGATAAGTGTTTCTCTTTTTGGTAAAGACAGTAAGAGCAAGTGTGCATTTGCCTTAACTGATTCCACTGTTTTAAACAAAAAATAAGAATGTAAAAAGTCTCTATCTAAGCAATGCAATTCTTAAAGGGACACAAGACTCAAAAAGATTACCATTTTGCTATCGGGCAGGGCCAGCCTCTGAGGTATGAGACCTGTGTGGTTGCACAGGGTGCTATTAATGAGGGTACGTTTATGCAACCACCAGCAGCAAAGAAAAGAAAGCATAAGAAGATGTGGAGATACCGGCCACGGTGGAGCACAGTTGCAAAACTGACAGGGTGTAACAGGCAACTCGTTTTTGGCATTCGCACTGAGTGCCTCCAAACCAACGGCTGGCTCAGCTACTGAGCATGTTTAACTAAATCTCACCCCATGAAGCAATGACAACGTGGAATACTTTGTACTCAGATTCCATATCAAGCCAGGCAAAATAGCAACATCAGAATCATTTGCAGAATGACATCAGAATAACATCAGAATCATTTGCAGAATGACATCAGAATCATACTGCAGAATGACATCAGAATAGCATCAGAAGAATCATACTGCAGATTTCTACAATGCTTGTGATTTACAGTTTCCTTCTTATTTTTCAGCTTTTCAGAAGCTGATTTATTTATCTTTTAATAATGAAGATTAATTTTTTTTTTATTATTAACTACATTACAGCCTTTAATGAATAAAATATGGGGTTTCCAGAAATACAGGCTCTGAATAGTTTATCACAAAAAGGCTTATTCAATGTCTGAATGAATTTACCAGCATGAAGTTAATATATAAGGTTGTATTATCTACAAATTGATTTCCTAGCATTTTATAAGATCATTTATTGTTTTTCTTCTATCCAATCAATATCATCATGGAAAAATTCTGCCAGGCTAAGAAAAACCCTGTGCACCCTGTCAACTCTGAGCATATGTTACAAACAGCAGACAAGCTGTTGAATCACACAAACACAATTAACACATGGCTTGAGTCTCTTTAAATGTCTAGACCCTTTATTCATCACATTACTGGTCTTTCTGTGGTTCATAAAACAAACAGCGGTAGTATGAAATGAAGTGGTAACAGATGATGAGAGAATTACATAAAGTAACTTCATGCCCATTAATGTATACCGCCTTGGAGCATGACATCTCAACTTTCCAAAGTAACTGCAAAATTACTTTTTGCTTTGTCCAAAATAAAGATGTTTTTGACATTTTTAAGAAATGCAGTAAAAGTTTTTTCTTAATTTTCTTGACTTTGTATCACAGTTAAGATAATTCTATATTTCTGTATGAAGGAGAGAATAGCAGCAATATATGCTCTATGTCAACTTAGGATATGTCAAAGGGACAAATCAGGTTTCTGGTTGTTGTACATCTAAATTATTCCCTTTTTTGGAGACTCAAGGAATAGTATTGGATGTAGTAAGGTAGTCTTGCTTGACCTTGGGTCATATTTATCCAGGGATAAAACATTTTTAATGTGTATTTTGCAGATTTCAACCATTTCTCCAAATTTACCATCTGTTTTTTTTTTTTTTTTTACTGTGAGTTCTCAATTTTTCTGCATTTCTGTTTAGTTTTTACCAGCACAGCTGGTATTATATTGTTCTATTTTGTGAAAGAATTTGGAGGATAACATCATACTTTGAATATACAGCACTGGAGAGCTTTAGAAAGGGAAGGGGCAACATAATGAGAGCTGCAGAAAGACTTTTGGAAGACAATGGGGAATGTGGTAGAAAAGAAAAACATGGCAGATACCTATGAGCAGGAGTAGGGAATCTTATTCTAAGCAGGCACATAGGACCAGATTTTGTGGGATGATATGGATGAAACCAGATCAGAAGTGGTATCTGTATAGGACAGGGGTTGGCAAAGTGTGTCTCTTTATCCACCTTGTTGTGGCTCGGAGCGCATCTCCCTAGCCCCACCCATGACTTTTGATGCCTCTTCTGATTGACCGTCGGCAAGTCATGTAATCGAGAGAGTTCACTCCTCCCCCTTAGCGGCTCGAAAAAATTTGTCACTGCTGGAGGAGGAAGTGAAATGGCTCCCTCCTCTCTTAGGTTTGCCGACCCCTGGTATAGGAGCTACAGATATTTACTGATCTGGATAAATTAATTGTTGATTTGGACTATTTCACCTTCCTAAACTAGGGAGCATTATATGCATGTTCAGTATTTATCTTTTCTTTTTGCCTTGGAGAGAACAGGTGACAAATCATAGGCGTGTGCACAGTGTGTGCCTGGTGTGCGCAGCAAGCCTGGAAAAACAGTATGGGAAGAGCTCCTTTACAATATGGGCATTCAGTTTCCTATTGAGAGTTGTGATAATAAGTAAAGTTGATAGGATGTATTTCTATCAAGCATTGGCATTTGTATCTGTAATTACATTTTCTAGAGAAGCATTTCCAAATTTGCCTGATAAATCATAAAATGTAGCATTTTTTTATTACAAATTTGGAGGTGTTGGTCTATTTTTAATGTATATATTATATACATGCACATATACACAAATATATTGGTCATGGGACAGCACATCAAATAAATTATTTTAGGGAGGTGCAGAGGTAAACATAAAAATATAGTAGAAAAAGACCAGCACACTCCTTAATGATTAAGCAAAAAAAAAAACCAGTGTATTAAATTCGCACCCTACCATAAACATATGTATGATATGGTATGATGTGAATTTAATACACTGATCTTTGCTTAATCATTAAGGAGTGTGCTGGTCTTGTTCTACTATATATTTATGTTTACCTCTGCACCTCCCTAAAATAATTGTTTAATGTGCTGTCCCATGACATATGTGTGTGTGTGACCCTTAGACAGACCTTGACACCCTTGCATATTTAGTTTTACGAATATTGTAGGAAACAAAGCAGTTCCATGACTACAACCTATTCCTGTTTTCTAAAAATGAATCCAATCACTAAGAGAGACATCTATCGTGTTTAATCTTGCATTCAGCTCTTCTATCCAAGTAGCAGTGTGAGAGCCTTCACACCTTTATGTCTAGAGGGCAAGGAGTTATTGATTCCAGAAGTTGAGAAATGATAGCTGGAACGATATTTTTCTTTTTCCTGTTTGACTTTTTCTCTGTGTTTTGGAGATATACATGCTGCCAGAGTGTCTGAACAGACTAATGAAAAATGCCACAGAGAAGCTGAATTTGTGGTATGGGAGCAATGACAAAAAAGAAGGCTCAAGGTCATGTCTACAGTTATGCAGACTTTTGCATTGATGTATTAATTTTGACAAGAGGGAACAGGGTTAGCTAATCTAATATGCAGCTGTTTTGATTGTAGGAAAGCAGTCTCTACCCAGTGTCACCATATCAGAGAAACATGATAATTCTTCCTGTCATTGGTCAAAAAAACCACCAATGATTTAAATAGAATAAATGAACATGAAGGCCAGTGTCACAGTAGCTGATTTGTAGCTAAGCTGTTCTTAATTAGGCTAGAATATATATATATATATATATATACCATATATATATACCATATATATATATATATATATATATATATATATATATATATATATATATATATATATATATATATATATATATCTTAATAAGTGATAAATATTGATAGCTTAAATTACAAAGATACAGTTATGTGATATCTATGCCAGGTGATGAAACTGGGGAAAGGGCCATGGTCATACTGGAGACAAGCATTGCTGGGCTTTTCACTGCCCAGGATCATGCAGAGGTCCATGTTCCAAGCCTGAAATGGCACTTTGAGTATGAAACACTCGTTGGCTCATTTGCCCCAGAACTTTTTTCCGCATTCCCCAATTTTGTTCACAGTAATGTATACATTTTGACACACAATTTGTATTAGACAATACACAGTTGTTTAGATTGAAGAAACACATCTCACAAAAATAGTGTATGCCACTTTTTAATTAGCAGAAACAGCCCTACAACAATTGAAAAAAGGTGACACAACTGCACTATTTGTTCCTAAAACTCATATGCATATATTTTTTTATTAAAATGAATAGCAGCTTCCATATGGTTTCTCTGCTGAGTTCAATGAAAACTATCCTTCCTCCCCCATTAATGAAACAGCCCTCTATAGTGGTCAATTTAGAATAAAAGGTATTGAAACCAGAAAGTCTAACTGTGTGGTATAATGTCTAGAAGTTACAAAGAGGGGAAAAAAGGATCAGTTGCCCTTAAATTGTGGGAAGAATTGCAATTTTCTCTATACAACACTCCAACATAAAATGATGGCCAGTGCAAGGCTGCCAGAGTGCTAACAATGCTGCCATTTGGGACAAAAAATAAATGTGACAAGATTGAAAAAAATTACAGTGAAAATTTAACAGAAAAAAACTGATACAGATGTAACAACAAAATGGGCAAAACACAAAACAAATATTTCTCATGATAAAAAAAAAAATCCCTTAAAGGATCACTCATATATACTAATATATTAATTTATTAATATGCTGAAATACAATTTCCATCAATCTACATAGTTTAATAAAGAATACTAATAATAATTAAACAGTGGTACAGTCACCAATATTTCAACCTGTGCAAAAAATGCTGAAAACACAGAATTTATGTTATAATAAAGTGTTAAAGAAATATTGATTAGAGATGGGCACAAACCCCCATGTTTTGGTTTTGGTTCTTTGGGTTTTATATAATAGTATAGAAAAGCTGGAAATTGAAAAAAAACAAACAACTATCTATAATTGTGCACACGGTTGGGTCCCAACTCCTGCCAGAACTACTTGACTTTTCAGTAGACATAGAATAATAGAATTAAAAGTGATGGAAATTGAGAAAAAGTAAAGATTATTCACTAAAGTCTGAATTGTTGCGTATAGGTGCGAATTCGCCAGATAAAGACATTCACAATATGTTGCTACTGTCGCGTCTTTATAATGAAAATATTGTTGTAGTCGCAACTTTATTATGGGAAAATTGGCACAATCTTAACTTTAAAAAATTGTCATGGATTTGCTATGGGAATCCACTGTTTGCTAATTCAACAGTCAAATTCGCACCTTAGTGAATAGCCCCCTTCAGACTTTTTGAAAGGCAGAACAATGAAATAGAACTTGGAATTACAAAACAAAAGGCTTCAGCTTTGTAGAAGTCAGACAATATAATTGTGTTTTTTGTGTGTATTGCTGGAGGAATTTGTTTTTTGATATATACACAGTATATTCCAGGCTGTTGTTTCCACCGGCCACACATCTAGATTTTCTGTGTTCCGAAAGAACATTGCATATGACTGTTTTTTCTTTAATTGTGCACAGTGAGTTTGATGGGCCATAACACCTGTCAGTACAATTTGACTTTTTAACAGATTTAAACTAAGAAAATACAAAAAGCAGAAAATTGAAAAGGAAGGATTTAGCCTTGCAGAAATCACTCAATGTATATGTGTACAGGGAATTTGGTTTGTTCTCTTTATCTACGGTCAATTTAATTTTATAAGATTTTGTATAAAAAAAAAAAAATGAAACGTCCAGAACTAAAGAAGAATAAAAGGCTCAGCCCTGCATTTTCAGAGAAATATATCTACTGTATAATATACCCTAAAAAAGCTGTTGGTTTTAGATTTGATCTTTCTGGGTTGAGCTTTATATATATATCTCCCTGCCTATCTAGAAAGTTTGTATTTAGTTTCTGGACTAAACTGATGTTTGTAAACTTCTGTGAGGTTTGCAATATTCATGGAGGCTTGTAAAACACTGAATTGAAAAGCTGTGAATGTTCATTGTGTTTCATATTTGGTTCCTATCTATTCTTAATATAACAAGGTTCAATCCTGCAAAAAGCACTTAGAATATATCTCAAAATTCCTACTCTCATGGGTCTTAACTTTAAGAAAACATTACACACCCCATATTTCTTGTGACCTGTATATAGAAAACCTTGTGCTCTACACTTAAGCATCAAGCCCTGTAAGAATAAACCATATTTTCTTTGCCTAAAAAGGTAATACTTTAGGACTGGTTGTGCCACCTTGAACCTGCCCCATTAAGTATAAATTTTCATCCATATAAATGATGCAGCCAGCAATTCCAGACCCCAATGGATTAGGTAAAAGTCTCCTTTATTCAGACATCAGTAAAGAAAAGCTGAATGTTCAATGCATTTTGTGCACATAGGCACATACTCATTAGCTGTCTTCCCAATAGCACACTGCATTAAAAAGAAGACAGGCTACCTGTTGGGATAGACCCTCCCTGTACCACAGTGTACACTTTCGGTATTACAATTACATATTTAAAAAGACATGCAATGAAGTCATGAATGCGTCCACAGCAGTTCTCAACCTGTGGGTCGCGACCCCATTTGGGGTCAAATGATGATTTGCCTGGGGTCACCTAAGACTATTGGAAACATAACGATTAAATGGGGTTGCCCAATAATAATTAATAAATGGGGGTCGCCAAATCACGGGAATTATACTAAAGGGTCACGGCAATAAAAAGGTTGAGAACCATTGGTCTAGTATAAAAACCCTCAATGAACTATTCTCGTTCAGATTTTGAAGACATCTTTTAAACACACCCTACTTAGAACATCACAAACATGCCCTGTTTCAGTAGCTTAAAAGATGTATATTGAACTCTCAGAATCTATTAAAAAATGGGGAAGAAGTTAAGCACTTTCTTTTGAAAACAGGTTCCATCAAAAGATGATTTATAACATGGGGGGGTCTTGTTTGTGAATAAAATATCTATTTTACTTCTCGTTTAAAAAATGTCTTAATTTTGTCCCCTCTTCTCTGGGCTAGAACAATTCTATCAATCCCTTGAATGCTCACATAAGACAAATTTGTATTCCCACAAGACATAAAACAACATGCCACACTGAGATGTTGTGTTTTTTTTTTAATTTGCTATGTCAGTAGTATGTTCCTGTCTCCATTCCTTCAACGAATGACTGGTGCAGGCCAACATATATCCCTTACATGTAATAAGGTATACTACATCTCTCTCATTACAATTTTTAAAAAGCCATATATTATTCTGCCTTAATACAAACAAGTGACAAATCTTTGAGAGTTACATCTATAAAATCCTTTGATCATTTATCTTTGTCAGTTTTCAATGTATGAGGGATTAGGAAGGAGCTTATAGTTCAATTTATTTTAACTATATAATTACAACCTTTCTTCATTAGTCTTTCCAGAGTAGAATTACATTCTAATTTTTGAAGAAACTTATGTATTATACTGTTTATCACATAGAACTGTATGCCATATGCAGTGATAAATATGACCTTCTTTCTATCCTTAATGTGATAAAGAATATCTTTGAATAAAGAAAAGTCTCCCTTTTTAGATTTTTCACTCTCTCTTCAACTTTTTCCATATATTTCAGTTTATTCTCTCTCACTAGAAATCTTCTCTCCAAATCTTTCACCTGTATCTTAAAGTCTTCATCCTGACTACAAATATTCTCAAATGTAAAAATTGACTATGGGAGTGTCTTTAATGGGATGTTTAGAATAAGGAGAGTCTGCTTTCAATAGTGCATTCTCTGCACACTTCTACCTATACAGATTAGTGTATACTAACCAAGAAATCTGAAAATTAATTCACAGGTTTGTAAGTGAAGGTCAGATATCAATTATTTTTATTCAGAGCCTCTAAATTGGGCTTCTGTTCCCTTTCATACAATCAGCAAGCTTTTGTGGACCTCCTCCTACTATCCTTATGAATAGGTTGACATTTGAAGGGATACATTTTGCAACCATAACATGCCCTATTTTTGTAAGTAAAAGAGACTCTAAAAAGAAAAAAAATGTAAGTAAATACCATATTTCCTCCTATAAGAATTTAATGGTCACATCCAGGGCTGGACTGGTAATCGGGCATACCGGGCAAATGCCGGTAGGCTGATTGTCCTCAAAGCCCATGCTGGCAGCTGTAGCGCTTCACCAGCCGGCACAACGGCCAGTGAAGCGCTCACTCTGTTTAGGAGGGTGACTGAGCACATGACGTTGACTTATGTGACCCGATCAGTCACATGAGCCAATAGAGAGCCGGGAGCGCATGTAATCAGTGCTTCCAGCTTTCAATTAGACAGCCTGCAGCAGAAGAAGCAGGCAGAAGTTTGGAGACACGATGCCTTCCGGATGGGGTAAGTGAAGCCCCCATTGACCCACTACTGATACCTCTGGACCCCCCTATTACCCCCCCGCCCCAGATCTGCCCCCTCAGCCCCAGATTTTTCCCCCTGCACCCCAGATGTGCCCCCCTGTGCCCCAGATGTGCCCCCCTGCTCTCCAGATGTGCCCCCACAGCCCCAGAATCTGCCCCCTCAGCCCCAAATGTGCCCTCCTGTGCCCTTGATGTGCCCTCCAAGCTCCTGGGCATTGCTGTTTCTGATTAATTTGTTTTTGGGGGTTTCTAGTTATTATGTGAAAAAATACTGTTTCTCCTCTGCATTTTTATTGATTTGTCCCAAAATCTGAGATTTTCAAGGGGGCTTGCGTCCAC
>WMED01014363.1:0-14050 GCA_019650415.1 Pipa parva | reverse complement strand
CATAACTTGTAATGTTCCTACACTGAAGGATCAGAATAATTCTCTGGATCAAGAACCCACCTCCAGTTATCCAGTACCCATAACTTGTCATGTTCATCCAAACCAGTTTTGTTCTACTTCTGTTTAAGAGAAATCAAAAAGCAAAATCTCTTATAACAGGGTGTAGGTCAAATCCTACAGTCGTGGAAAGACACATTTGTCCTTTGCAGTAGAGTTTATTCCCAGCTTTAATGTCAATTGATTTGTTCCACTGGGGCACTTCATGTGCTGTTTAAAGTTCTATAGGAAAGATTAGGACTAAATGAGGATTATGTAACAGATACAGGATGGCTGCCACCAGAAGCTAGTAAAAAAAATTCAACTAATACAAGTCAGGAATTTACTTTCAAAGATGTCATTTTTACCACTGCTATATAAGAATTATTGCCTTGGGATTTTTGTCACAATTCTGGTCTTACTCTCCCTTTAAATATAGTGTTGATGAGTATGTTATTGAATATGTAACAAAGTGTAGATAATATATTAATTTTTAAACCAACAGGACATCTATTAGCTCAGTATAGTCATTTAAATACTGGTAAAATTGTATTCATTTTTTTCTCTTTCTGAACTGATTTAAAGAGGTTGGGGGTACATCCACTAACAGTGTGATTGCTGAAGCCTATCCTGGCTAACAAATACAGATGCTTTTTATTTGTGGAAACAGAGCTCCCTCTAGTGTTCCTTGTGCAGTAATGTTAGCTACATCCCAGGATCACACCCAGCGACACCACAAATCCCACAAGAGACGCTGATTCATGGATTTTGCAGAATACTCACCATATTGACGCCTGTAAAACATCAGACAGAGGCCCAGTCTCCTGTAATCTCACCCTCCCTCTTCCTGTGTCTGCCCATCAAAACACACAGAGTCATCACAAATCATTGCATCTATTTTATATCTGCAGCCACAAGAATTGTACTGTCATCATAAAAAAAAGACAAAAGATGATATTGTTGGTGTTGTTTGCGTTTAGGAGTAGATTACCAGTGTCTGGCATGATGAGTCAAGGATGATGGAAGAATTAAATATGGCAAATCTTTTCCCCAGCTAGAAAGTACTGAATCCACCAGGCTGCTTAATTCCTGCCAGCTTTCCAAAGCGTAACATACATCTGAACTGATAGCGGCTTCTACCCTCAGTTACCAGCAAGAGGGAACACTGCTTCCATTGATATGTTAATATATGTCTCCTAACCTGTAGACACCAATGAGGGCTTATTCATCAAAGTGAGAATTCAACTGTCAAAGTAAATTCTCATCAATTCTCCCTACTCTCCAATAGTCATGAATTCCCTACTCCTTATTCACTAAGCCGCAGATTCCCATAGGGAAGAAGCAAACAGAAATGGACGTGGCTAGTAGTCAGCTGGACAGTAGGAGCCCTACAAAGTTGTAAGCGCCCACAGTCCTAAGATTCCAAATTTGCCACATCACAGAGTTCGATGAGTATGCAAAGCTCAGGGAGTGATGAATGGACAGAAATTCTGACTTTTACGTGACTGTTCGGACTTTTGTGAATAACCCCCAAGGATCAATTTAATGCTCTGTCACAGACACTGACACAAATACTGACACAGAGTTCCCTGTTTCACATTGACAAATAGTTCTCTGTTTCACACTGACACAGGGTTCTCTGTTTCATACTGACACAAACACTGATGCAGAGTTCTCTGTTTCACACTGACACATAGTTCTCTGTTTCACATTGACAAATAGTTCTCTGTTTCATACTGACACATAGTTCTCTCTTTCATTCTGACACAAACACTGATGTAGCGTTCTCTATTTCACACTGAAACATAGTTCTCTCTTTCTTACCGACACACTGATGCATAGTTCTCTGTTTCACAATGACACATAGTTCTCTCTTTCTTACCGACACACTGACACATACTGTAGTTCTCTGTTTCACAATGACACATAGTTCTCTGTTTCACACTGACACATAGTTATCTGTTTCACACTGACACATAGTTCTCTGTTTCACACTGACACACAGTATTCTGTTTCATGCTGACACAGACACTGATATAAAGTTCTCTGTTTCTCACTGACACAGAGAACTATGGAAGTTAAGCAAGCTTGGGGATTAGGACCACTGGCTCCAACTTCTGACCCAGCACACTTACAGTACATGTGCATGCACACTTATAACTGACAGTCATCTTAACAATGTACAGTAAAACTAATAGATATCTGGACTACTGAAATCAAAATGCTGGCAGTAACAGCCCAAAGCTCCAAGCCAGACTTGCTTGCAAAAATGACTGACAATTTCTGAACATTTAATTGACAAAGTAAGTTTTTTATTCACACATTATTAACCAATGTCATCATTTCTTACAAGTACAATATGAGTAATTAATACCTATAGAGGGATCTGTGACTAGAAGTAGCATTCTGGTTAGCAGTACTGTTTTTACTGACTGTCAGTACATGTGGTAACTGTGTTAGACACTCAGCAGTCTCAGAGAGTGGAATCACATGACTACTGGTTACTTGTCTATTTATAATATATGGATATGGATACTAGTCTGTTAAAAGGAGCATGGCAGAACAGCACAGTCCCTATACTTCATCCATCTGACATAATGCAATGGTCGTGATTTGGACTATGGGTGTTTGACATGGGTTGGAGGGGGACTCATGCCTCCAGTGCCTCCAGCAATGCCACTGGAGGTTACATAATTGAATTTTCTTTTTTTTTTTAAATTTACAGTGAAATAATCCTCAAACTTTTATGAAAACCCTAACCATTTTTCTAATATTCTAGAATGTTAAGCAACCTGCTTATGAATCATTTATTTGCTTTACTTTGTTTCTTGCACTCCCTTTTCCCCAATAGTCTCTACTAAATTTACAACTCAGGAGCTTATAGGAGCAGAAGGCCACACCCACTGACTGGCCACACCCCTTGGTGCAAATAATCACAGACTACATGATGCGGTGAGCTGAAGCGCTATGTGATTCATACGTTCCCGTCAAAATCGTACCAATGTCAGGTTCATTATTTCCCTATTATTAAAAACCCTTCTTTATTTACTTTTATCCTCCTGATCCCCGCTCTCCTGCCTATGGGAAAATCCAGCAATGGCCACAGTAAGCAGCTCTCTCTGCACATACAAACTGAACCATATAGTGATAGTGAACACAAAAAAATGCAGTTTGTCAAGGTCAAAGGAGAGCTGAAGTAAACAAACCTAAGAAGCAGAGAAAGTAAACGGGAATGAACATGTATTTTACAGTGTCCATTCCTAAAAGTTGACAGACTGAAATATGTGCCAGGCCTTTGCTGTCCAGTCATTCTTTCAGTTACTGACTACTACTAAAATGTTAGGTCCTTTCATAGTAAATATCCCTAGCAGCATCTCCTCTGCTCACAATATCCAATAACCTACTTATACATAGCTTTGTGCAATAGCAATTAATTACTGGCCTTATTCCAAACCAGCCTTCTTGGAGCTGGTCCCAATAAATAAACCCCCCCAGATCTTGTAACACCACTACTAAAGGCAGTGTGCTACATTTCTATCATTAAACAATAATAAAATCAAGGAAGCTGAATACAAGCACTGATTTATATACATAATGTGTGCAGAGCAGTGGCTTATGGTTAGGCTGAAAAAGGCTAAGCCATTCTGACAATTGTGGTATGTGTATAGATGCATGGTTGGAGGTAAGGGGTTAATTCAGGTCCCCTGGGTGCATGTTGTGCGTGCAGGTGACTCCATGGGTGTGGAGCGTTTCCTTTCACGCCCTGTTTTACAGGTATGTTGCCCCCACACTACAGTAGGAGTTTATGTACAGGAGGGGCAGGTCCCACTTCCCACTCATTCATTAATGAAGGAAAAGAAAGGTTTAAAGAGGGTTTAACTTGGCATTTCAGAGTCAGTTTTACAGGCAGCATTGTGATGGGAAGGGAGTTTGTATAACAGATAATAATAGACAGTGCAGTAGTTACATAGAGGCAGATCTCCAGGTGCTCAGAGATTTGAACTCTTTTACAGATTGTCAGCTCATCTGCCTCCTTCCTCAAATTACTGGCTGCCCCTGCCTGTTTATACTAGCGCCACAGTTTTATTACCTTGCTGCATTATGCAGTGAGCTGTGCAACATGTATTTAGTGGGGGCAAAGAGTAAATTAGAGGCATTTACTGTTATAGTAGGAAAATTCTTAAAGGACAAGTAACACCAAAAAAAAAAAAAAAAAAGTTAAAAGAAAATGGATCTTTACAAAAAATGTCATCTTTTGAAGTTTAATTCCCAATTTTTATTGATTTTTGTTCAATCTCTTTCTCTGCTGGCTCAAACCAAATTGAACTTTCTGGGGCACTTATGTACGTATACATAAGGAAATAAAATAAGACTAGATGGGAGTTGGTTTACTTAAAGGAACAGTCCGGACAAAAAAAAAAAAAACGTGTTTATTTAATTTAATCTAAATCTATTATTAAATACGATTTAAAAAAAATTTTTTTAAAGTGACATTTCTTAGCTGTAAAGAAGCGCTGTCTATCACTTCTGTGTTGCATAACCCATCCTACGACACCACCAACGACTCTACGGCATCCGGATGAGGCGATCCTTCTGAGGTGCGCGTTCCTCTGCAGTGAAGCCCCACATCGGCATTTCCTAGAAGTCACAAGGAAGATCGTGACATCATCAATGCATCTTCCCTGGATGATGTCACGGTCTCCCATGCGAGGCTTCATGGGGAGAGCGGTTGCAGAGGAACACGCACCTCAGAGGGATTGCTTCATCCGGATGCCATAGAGTCACCGGCGGTGTCTGAGGAGGGGCTATGCAACATGGTGTATTGGACAGCGCTTCTTTACAGATAATAAATGTCACTTTAAAAAAATCATATTTACTAAAATATTTAAATTAGCCTAAATACACCCTTTTTTTTTTTTTTTTTTGGCCGGAGTGTTACTTTAACAGATAAAAGATACCTGCAGCAGCAAAGAAGAGAAGCAGCAAAAAGAGAAGCAGCCCCAAATCCTCCTCACTTCCTGCTTCAACATTGGTGTGTTAATTCTGCACATGCATAAACTGCTTCTGCGCATGCTTAAACTGCTTCTGCTCATGTTTAAACTGTTTCTGAAAGGGAGGCATGACCAAGAAGAGGATCATGACGCTGGAATGGGTCTATCTTGAAGAAGGTGGTAGTGCTGGATCTAAGGACGTTGTTGGTAAGTATTCTCACCCTTAAAGGGGAACTATTGTCAGATTATATCTTTACATATGTAGTACTATACTTTAGTGAGAAGTGTTTCTCCCCAGTAGATGTTTCATGTGATGCAGAATGATTGAGTAGGCAGCACTGACAAACTCCTGCACCAGGAAATGTGTGTGTGACATGTACTGGCCAGTTTTCCATGAAAAGGTACCCTCCCCCGGACATTTCTGCCCTTCTTACTACTTAGCACATAACTGTGATATGCCTCTGACTACTATTGAGGTTATTGACTAAAGTGGGAATTCGACTGTCGAATTCTTAAACCATGAATTCCCATAGAAAATTTGCGCCTTTGACAATTTTCCAATTGTAAAATCGTGACCACAACAATGTTATAGTTGCTACTGCGAAGACGCTTCCATAGTAACATCGCGACTGCAACAATATTCTCATTCTAAAGACGCAACTGCGATAGTAGCAGTCTATTGCGACTATTTTTAGCTGGCAGCTTCACACCTTTATGCAACAATAACCCCAATAATCCCCATACATACTTGTGACTGTATCAGATATTTTATCAGTCTGGAATTCACACCTTTGAAATACTAAAACTATATGAACAGTTATTTTTAAAGGGGAAATGCAGGATATTTAAGTTTTGATGAACTGTAAATTTCTTAATGTTTATTTGGAAATGGAAATGATTGTATGCCCTTCTTTCGGTATTAGACTGTATCAAAATTGCTTCACACTTTTAACACTTTTTGAACTAGTTAGCATTTGTAGCCGTATATACCACTAATATCTGTGTTTGTAATCCTAACTTCTCCCCTCTAATTATACCACTTTCTATTATGTTCCATGTTAGTTTCTCTATAAACCCTTTTTATTCTGATGACATTATACCTCCAATCTATTCTTGAATCTGTGATTATTTTTATTCTCCATTCTCAATGGATATTCTAAAAAAAAAAAAAAAACAAGTCTCTGTTCCCCTTTAAGCCATTGATTCTAAGCAAGATCAGATTAGTTCAATAGAGCAACATAGCATCCTCTGGTGAATTCCACTATTGGGAGGTCTAGGCCCTGATCCCAAAAATAGTTACTTTATCATTTGCAGGTCCCTGGTTACCTGTAATTACACTGCAAAACTGATAATTTATTATGGTAGTTCTGGTGTACATTACAACTTTAGCTAATAGGCTGTAGGCCCTTGTAATCAGCTTCTCTCATAGCCCAAGATACCTCTAGTCTGACACTGTCTCTAAGATCAACCTTCTTTCCTTATATAATTATAGCGGGTCATATTTTCTGCAGATGCTGAGATGTAGGAATTGATGGTAGCCTGCTGAGGAACCATAAACATTAGGGACATTATTAGCGCACAGGTGATCTATGCTATCTACAAAATAAATTAAATACGTTACAGAATATTTCTATTTTCCTAGTGCTCGTACAGGAGAGAGTCTTCTACACACTAATAGAGTGTCAGTTTGTATGACTTTCATTGGGCTCGCTCTTGGACTTGCTTGAGGACTCTGTTGTTCCCCGGCTCTCACCCTCGTGAGTCTTCAGATGCTTGGTTAAGTGATCGCTACGCATGAAAACACGACTACAGGATGGGCAAGGGTATTTTTTTGCCCCAGTGTGGGTCTGAAGGTGCCTCTGTAGCTCATCACTTCGAGTGAACCTCTTTCCACAGAACAGCCAATTGCAAACAAAAGGCCTGTCTCCACTGTGCCAGCGCAGGTGAGCCTTGAGATGAGAAGTCTTGGCATAGGCCTTTCCACATCCTGGGATGTGACAGTTGTGCAGACTTTTTTGTTTTCCACCCTCTCCGCTGATGCCCACACGTTCTGCTTCTTGACAGTTGGGACAACGGCATGCAGTTTGAGCTGAACTACGTGGCATGGCCCGTCGAACGCCTTTGGGACGAGGTGAACCATCTGATCCCTGCTCAGAGGCATGTGACTCTAGAGTTGGTTCTACACCTCCTAAAATGTGAGATGATGGAGGTATCATATGCGAGGTTGGTACACACAAATCTGCGCTATAACTCCCAAGAGGAGCTAAATGTGGAGAAGAAGTAGAAAAGCCTCCTGCTCCAGGCTGCAAATCACTCCAACTAGAACTAGGATGAAGGTCCCACCAAGATGAAACTCCACCTTCTTCTCCAGATGCACCTGGAGGCGGGGGCCGGATCCAAGGTTCATACGGGTGAGACATCTGAATAGGCGGGTGCAAAAATTTGGCAAAAGGGATATTGTCCTCAGATTCTTGAACTGGAAATGTCTGGCAGGGGTCTCTGACAGAAGTCAGGGAAGTGTATCGTTCAGCAACAGGATAAGTAGACTCGTCTTGTTGTAAAGAAAGTCCAGGGTCTGAGTCTGCAGTTAGTGGGTATGTCCTCAAGGAGAGTTCTGGTGATGATGGAGAGCCAGGGGTATCAGATGCTTGGTTTCCCGAAGAATTACATACAGCAGTCAACATTGCAGAGACGAATGAGCAGCCAAGGATTATCTGTAGAATTATAAATGAGAGAGGAGTGAGGTGGGAATTACTGTTTAGCATGAGGCAAACAAAGAAAGGAAAGACAATTAGTACCTTCCCTGACAGCTTAGGCCTAAGAGAAAGTTAATACATTTCCACTGAAGACTCTGCTGCCTTACACATTCTCTGAATCTCCTGTAGTTTCCAACTGAGATGTGGTGCTTCTTGTTTGTGAAGTGATAGACCAAGATTTCACATCACCCTCCCTGATTGGAAGAAATGCCAATATAGTTTATCTATCATCCTAAATTTCCCATGAACCAGCAGCTGTAATAAATGTCTGAAGCATTTAAATTACAGTAATAACAATCTCGTCTTCTAGCAAGAAGAGGAGGATGAGAGAGACCCCAAGAATATTATGGTCATAATGTCTGAAGGACAGTTAACTTGTGTAGTGCCAAGATATACTTCTTTTCTACAGACTGCCCTCAAAGTGATCTCAAAATCACTAATGATCGTGATTCATCTTTTAATAAATCATTGAAATTATTATTGCATAATATACCTTAATATGGAAGTTCGTACTAAAAACTATGTAACTATGTCATTCTTTGATTAATTACCTAAATATTAATACATGGAGTTTAGGATGATGTGAATTTAGATTCTAACTGTGATATTGTGGTCTTCTCGTAAAAAAGAATAATTAACCCATCTGTATTATATTAAAATTAAGTTGTTAGCAGACTGGGCAATTTAAAATATAATTGTTCAAGATTTAAGAATTGAGCATCACAACTGGAAGAGAAAAGATTCACAAGACTTTGATATCGACTAGATTTTCTAGGTCATAAATACAAGACATGACAAGAGCCTCATTGACTAAAGTGCGAATATGCCTGCCGAATTCACTTCGCTACAATTAGAGTCGCATCACCAAAATAGTTGCAAATTCACTGCTCACTATTGACTAAGTGGAGAATACTCTTGTCGAACAGGCGGACAGTGGTGGTTGCTGTCAGATGCGTAGTGTGGCGTAGTCAGTCAGATAGAAGTAGGATGAGAAGTCATGCGGAGTGAGGCAAATTCGACAAGTGAAGGGCAGTGACGTCAGTCTCATCATATCCCACTAACTGTATTCTGTGAATATTCAATCTATCTCTATGTCACTGTGCCCCTAAGTCACCTGACCAGTCCACTTAGTCGCATTCACACCTTTACACCACTCCTCTGCTTAGTCAATAGTACCTGTGCACGTGCACGTAAAATGATAAAAAGAGCTCCGTAAGTTTGAGACTCGTGTAGTTGCCCGAATACTACTTTGTAGACTTTGTTCGATAAGTAAACATGGGAAAGTTGAGAATAGACGTGAAATTGCAGCTCTATGCAATTATTTGGACTTTAGTTAGTGAGGGTGCTGCCCCTATTCTATTGTCTGATACATTGCATATTATTCCATCTACACACTCTAATTTCCTTTGTTATGGTGGGTGGTCTTATCAGTTAACACTGGTTTTTAGGCGTCCCCTCCAACAGTTTACACTGCTCCAGGTTTGATAAATGAGGCAGTTAAATTACACATGTTCAGTGAGGTCAAGAAGGTATCGTCTAATGCAGTAATATGATATTAGGTGAATATTACCGTACTTATCAGTTGTAAAAGACAGTGATATATTTGAAGGATTTAACAAGACAAAAATGTAACAACCCATTTAATGGCACAGCAGTTACTCCTTTAAAGTCAATATAAAATTGGTATTCTTAATTTATACTGATGTTTCTTTATTTTTACTTTTGCTGAATTCAATATACAGTAAGTTCCGATAATTCATATCCGTGAAGTGTATGTATGTATTGGTTTATATAGTGCTGATATATTACACAGTGCTTTACAGAGATTTATCATTAACTTCAGTCCCTGCCCTGTGGAGCTTACAATCTAATTTCCCTATTCAGTCACACACAGATGTATGTTTTTGGATTGTGGGAGGAAACCGGAGTGCTCCGAGGAAACCCACGCAAGTGCGGGGAGAACATAAAACTCCATGCAGAGTAATTTTAAAGTTTTACAAAAAAATGTATCAACAGGACCAATGTTTACAGAGGTCTAGTAACCCAAAGCATCCAGTCAGAGGCTAGCCTTCATAATTCTAGATCCCTTATACCAGTGGATGCTAATATGTGATTTGTTGGGTTACTAGACTGCTGTTAATGAATTCCTGCTGATTTGTTTTGCAGGATGATTCACCTTTTAAACAAGATACCTAGGAATGTATAACTTATTTTATGGTCCTCTGCTTGACCGCAAGCTAAATACACCATTTCTCTACAGCATCATACATTTAATAGGAGAATTCCAACATACGCTTTAACTGAGAATTGAAGGACATGGACATTGCTGGTCAAGTTAAGGTTGTCTCGATTCAGTTTAGTTATACAAGGTTTGGTTTTCCCGTCATCACTGAGTAACCTAAAAAACTGGTGGGATGGTCAGCAATAGTTTTACAGTTGGGATAGATGGGTCTCTGGCATTAACCGATAGAAAAAATAAGATGACTAAATAAGATTAATGGATTGCAGTGGGGAAGAAGGTTGTGTGAATGACAGATTCCTTCCTATGGACATATTTGGATTGGTTTTAAATTTGGTTTAAATTGATGAATAGATGGTTGGAGGGAATGGCAATCCGGTAAAAAGATCTCGATAGGATAGATGATTAAATTAATAGATTTAGTAGACGTTGTATGGCTTATGTACCAGATTGATTGATTGGTGGATTAGATAGATGATTGAATGTGCAGGTAGTGGGATGAGTAGATTGCAGGATTGATGAGTCTTTGCAGGAGAAGGAATACTGGGTAGATTTCTTACGCAGGGAGAGATGACGGAATAAGAGAAGAAAGTATTGAATGAATAGAAAAGATTCTTTGGGATTGTCATGGGCAGGCCAGAAATCCAGAGGAAGGAGAGGGAAGTGGCAGCAGGAACCAGAACCATAGTAGACTTGGCGCTAGCAAACCCCTAGGAACGGAGTCTAAGACACACTCAATCTTCACCCTGTCCCTCCGCAAGAAAGTATGGACTTTGCAGCAGTGCTATATCAAGGTCCTGACCCCTGAGGTTTGCTGTCGTATGCGTAGAGTACATAACTTGAGGCAGGTAGAATAGTCAGAGAGATAGCTATGGTCAAGGCAGGTGGCACAGGTTCAGAGTCAGAGATCAGAGCAAAGGATCGGGGCAAGCGGCAAACAGGAAGAGTGGGGAAACAGGCCAAGGTCATATATGGCAAATCAGACAGAGAAAGTATCACACCCAGGTACATCAAACGAATCCTGTAAATGGACGCCGAACACAATGCTAGGGGATTTTAAATACAGTCGTTTCTCAAGCGTGAACGCATATGCGAGGCAATACTGCGACTGCCCACATCACAAGTCTGAGGCATCAATGGTTATTTACGCACCAGAAGAGCACGCCGCCCAGGACTACAGACAGCACAAGATGGCAACCGCAATGAACGCCAAAGCTGGATCGCAGAGGAGGACCGAAGGGGAGTAGCAATCCTAACTGGGATGAAAAGAACTGAAACCGGTACTGTATGGACTTGATCCCAAATTTGTGTTCCTAACATCTCCCTGTAGCTTCTATCACTTACTGACAGTTGTCTAGTGTGGTTGGAAAGCCTATACCAAGAACTCAGCAATCAAAGTCAGAGCTTGTTAAAGTACTTCTAGAAACTATTGTAATAAGTTCTTCAGAATGCAGCGATTGCTGGGAAAGCCAGTCATGTTCTGTGAATAATTTACTGTGTTTTTCTACTCGCTGAGATGCTTCCTGCTTTGATTAAATGGTAAACACATATCTATAGATTTACCCTGGGCCCATTTTTTATTGTGAATTTCAAGTATTGTAACATATATTTAAAACATTGTCATTCCCAGTACAAGTTTTTTTGTGCATTTAAGTTTAGGAAGCCAATAGTAAGAAGTGTAAAGTTAAGTCTACAGCTGTGGGGCGAAATTTATTAAAAACGAAAGCATCGATATCGCGATATCGAAGGGATTTTTACCGATATCGAGATATCGATGCTACTGATATTGCGATATCGAATTTCGGCCGAGCCATTGATTTCAATGGCAGAACGGCTGAAATTCCGATATTGCGACGTCAGTATTGGTAAAATCCGATATCGTTATATCGATATTGGTAATTTACCAATTTTAATAAATTTCACCCTGGTGTGTTGTTCCATTTTCTCACCAGGTGATAAGAAACCGGATAAAAATGCACAGCTGTTGAAATTAAGTGACTGCATGTAGCCGATGGTATGTTATTTTGTGGTGCACGATTCCATCTTTGTGGATTAAACCACATTACAGCTACAAGCGCTACAGTTATATGGGGTTATCCATTGACATCAATCACCAGGTGTAGCCTTACCCTAAAGAGATAAAGGGGGGAATTCACCATTGAGCAAAGTGAGCTCCGAATCCTTCGGCTCACTTCACAAATGGTGTTATGCGCTCGCTGATGTCCTGCACGCGGACATCAGCGAACGCTTTAAAGGGATTCCAGTCTCGGCGAGGTGACTTTTTTGGTCTCGCCGAGACTGGAATCCCTTTAAAGCGCTTGCAGGACATCAGCGAGCGCATAACACCATGTGCAAAGTGAGTCGAAGGATTCGGAGCTCACTTCACTCAATGGTGAATTCCCCCCAAAGAGTAACTGTGCATAGTCAGCTAGGGAACAATGAGAAGAGTAATGAAGGGTGACAGGGTGGAGTAAGGAAGAAGCTGTTGACAGAAAGCAGTTAATATACTAATTAAGAGTAACAATTAGAGTTGTGTAAGAACGAGTAAGAATTAATAGGTTTGGTGTTGTGTTTTCTTTGAAAATTAGATTTTTTAGAAAATGATGTGTTAAATGTGGATACTTTAATCACTATTTCCACTTGCAGATACAGTTCTACCTTCTAATAAGTTATACACTCTGTAATACAGATTGAGCAAGTTGCAGCTCGCTCAATCCGGAGGTTGGGTTCACTCAAGAGCAAGAAAGAGTCTAATAAGTTTATTATTGCTCCGTTAGTATTGTGAGCAAGGTGTTTTTCTATCTAATCAATTCCAAGGTCAAACTTAACAGTGAAAGAGCATAAAAGCACATGGTTTAGCTTCTAAAAATATTCAAAATGGTCTTTAGTGGTGGCCATTGAAGGATACTGGTTGATTAGCACCTATTCCAGATTTATGTCAATTGAGCGGCATACAGCTAAACTAATTACTCATTAGTAGGAGTCAAATTTTAAAGACATCACAAGCATAAGTAAGATCTTTATTGCAGAAACCTATGTAAAAAGATTGACTAGGACAGTATGTCAAAGCCTAATCTTCCAGTTGTATTTCAGTTTAATTTTGATGCAGCTCCCGAAAAACACAGTAAAAATAAATACTGGATCAGCTCAAGATTGCATCATAATACAGCTGTATATGTAATACACATTTTATAGCATGGATGACTTCAAATATTAAAATGAAATCTAGCCCGTGCCAGGTATTGGTGTTATACTGTTTAATAAAATACAGAGATCTGATTCAGCTTCAAAACAACCACCTTGTGTATCTTATTAATAAAGAGTCTGCGTTTCTAGAATAGATTAGAGCTACTTGTACAAGTAATAAGTACACGTAATAAGTAATATTAAGTAATAAGTGATATTGAATATCTTTATACATAGGTTATATCGTTCCTTGAGTGAAGTCAAACTGTAATTGTAGGTTTTTTGGTTTTAGTATTTACATCATATGTGACATTTTAACATTTTGGGGGTAATTCAGGAACGATCGAACTTACCTTGCGATGCTTCTCTTCACTTCGCCGAGTCGGGTACGTGCTCCCTGGTCTCCTGCAAGCAGAGATCAGCGAACACTTTAAAGGAACTTCGGCTCACCTCACAACCACTCGAATCACCGAGCCGAAGTACCTTTAAAGCGTTCACTAATCTCCGCTTGCAGGAGACCAGGGAGCGCGTACCTGACTCGGCGAAGTGAAGAGAAGCATCGCAAGGTAAGTTCGATTGTTCCTGAATTACCCCCATTTATGTTACTCATTTGTGACATTTAAATAAGGAATGTCATATACAGGGTAAATAACAACTCTTTTGCTCTCCTCGAGACTGGAATCCCTTTAATGCGCTCGCTGATGTCCGCGTGCAGGACATCAGTGAGCGCATAACACTATTTCGAAGTGAGCCGAAGGATTCTGAGCTCACTTTGCTGAATGGTGAATTCCCCTCTTGGGGCCAGATTCACCATTCTGCGAAGTGAGCCGCGAAGCCTTCGG
>WMED01014362.1:0-14050 GCA_019650415.1 Pipa parva | reverse complement strand
TATCACACAGATTGCCATGTGGCACTATCACACAGATTGCCATGTGGCACTATCACACAGGTTGCCATGTGGCACTTCAAGTTTAAGTCTCACTAAGGTGTCTAAACATTCACAGCTGTTTTGTCAATATCATTTATTGTCTTAGTGAATTTAATAATTCTTAATCTTCTTGTGCAAAATCTAACATACCATGCTTAACTTGTAATTGTTTTACATTGTCAGTGCACATGTGTAGTATTGCATTGTATGTGTGCAAATTAACAATTCACTTGCTTTTTGTGTTGTAACAAGCACTTCCTTTCTTGTTTCTATTTAAGCAATATACGCCATGGAAATTAATGTGGAGAAAGACAGAAAGACAGGAGAGACCAAGATTGTCTCTACATCTGCCCTTGACCCAGAGGGTTCTCATCAAAGAGGAGTAAAAGTCTATGATGATGGTAACAAAGTAGTATATGAGGTTCACCATGCTGGTCCTGTAGTAGAAAATGGCATACATAAGTTAAGTGCAAGGGATGTAGATGACCTTATACAGAAAACTGCACAATCAAATGTAATAGGTGGGCAAGTGAAAGATTGTTTACCAGAAAGAACTCTAACTATTGAGGGAAATCATAGTCATGTAAAAGAGCAAATGCACTTTAAAGAAGCAAAACTTGAATTGGTAAATAAATCAACCAAAGAAGCTCCTGTTAAACATGAACAGAACAGTGGCATAAATGTAACTAAGACAGAGCAACCTGTAACAATGATCTTCATGGGATACCAGAGTATTGATGATGAAGAAGAGACTAAAAAAGTTTTGGGTTATGATGACACCATCAAAGCAGAACTGGTTCTGATAGATGAAGATGATGAGAAGTCTTTGAGGGAGAAGACAGTGACTGATGTGTCTACCATAGATGGGAATGCAGCAGAACTGGTCTCTGGAAGACAACTCACAGAGACTACAGAACCCTCTTCTCCAGAAGGCAAAGAAGAGAGTCTTGCTACTGAACCAATCGCAGGTACCGAAAAGAAAGCCCGCTGTAAATGCTGTGTTGTCATGTAATTATTCATCTCCTTTAGGCCCAAACAGCATAGACACTGCCAACTTTCTACAACATTCTATAGTACAAATGTGACACCACTCTTTGCTGGAAGTAAACACCTGCCTTGCATTTAAGGTGGCTTTTTTTGATTTAACATTTTTCTCCTATATAGATTTTTCTATACATATGTTGTGTATATTTCCTTTATAATTAATTTGTGATGGTAATTAAGATAGTAAGTCTAAGGGTGAAATTAATTAAAGTCAGAAAAGCCTTTTCGGCTTTTCCGACTTTAATCGGGAGAACGCTTTGAAGTTTCTCCTGGTAAGTATAGCGAGATTTGCATCGTGCGATACTCACCATGAGAAACTTTTTTAAATTAAATATATCCATGGAAAGGTAGCCATACAATATAGCTACCTTTCCATGGATATATTCAATAAAAAAGTTTCTCACAGCAAGTATCGCATGAGTCAAATCTCACGATACTTACAGGGAGAAACTTCAAAGCGTTCTCCCGAGTTATTACATTTGGAAAAGCGCAAACGGCTTTTCCGAATTTAATAAATTTCGCCCTAGGGTGAAATTTATTAAACTCAGAAAGACTGCTCTCTATCTTTCCAAGTTTACTAAATGAAATCTCGCATTATTCTTGTGAGATTTTTCCGAGATCGAGTTTTTCTGGGGGTTAGGCACCAAAGTCCGAATTGTTGCATATAGCTGCAAATTCGCTAGATAAAGACAGTCGCAATAGGCTGCTACTGTCGCAGTCGCGTCTTTATAATGAGAATATTGTCGCAGTTGCGACTTTATTATGGGAAAATTGTCGCAATCTTAACTTTTAAAAATTGTTGCGACTTTACAATGGGGAAATTGTAGCGTATTTGCTATGGGAATCCGCTGTTGGCACCTTAATCTCAATTTTTCTATGGAATGGTAGCACTGCTACTATTGTAAAGTATGGCTACTTTATCATCAAAAAATTGAGATAGAAAAACTCGATCTCTAAAAAATATGCCGAGAATAATGCGAGATTTCACTTGGTAAATGTGGAAAGACCGAGAGCGTTTATCACAGATGAATCCAACGTAATGCCTATCAATATCACATAATTTTAATCATGACAACATTGGAAAACTGAATTCTACTTATTTAACAGTCTATTAACATTTAAAATTATTATCCTTAAACTCTTCATAATAGTGCCTATACCCAGAGTTGAAGGCTCCATAGGAAACAATTGTTTTAGAACAAATATGGTAAGCTGCTGCTGCAAGGGACATTGCTTTATATCCCTTGGCTAATGTTCTTGTATGTTGAAGCCAAAGAATAAATAGAAATTGTACAAGATGAGTGGGTGAAATATCAGGCCCCTAGATTTGAACCAAATGTACAGACAAATACATCTTTATGTGTTTTGGTTTTCTTTGATCTTATATTGGGTTTGTTTTTATTTTATGTGCAAATTATATTGTTTTGAATGTACAGACTATAGATTGGGAATGTTTTCTGAACCTTGTTTGCAATTCTTAGTTAAGATTCAGTTGAGAGGAAGTGGTATAGTATAAGCCTTATTAAAGGAACAAAAATACCACCATGGATCTGAAAACAGTTCATAGCATATACTTTTTGGTAAAACAAAAGTAATTCCAAGTATTTCAAAGTGTTTTGTTTAAAAATCATTGCCTACTAAAAGCAAGCAAGCATACTGGCATTTCTCATGGTAACTTTTGAACCCAAGGGCACTGTTTCATTGGTGTCTAAATAGGCTACTTAACTTTACTTTAGCAGAATAAATAGTATTGCAGTTCCCAAATAGATTACTGAATACATAGATGCAGGGAAATATTCATTGTTCATACATTTAAGCGGATCTTTTGATAAAATTATAGAATAAACAAATAAATATCGGTGATAAATAGAGTATGTTTTTGGTTTCAGGCCTCATGCACACTACAGCCATTTATGTAGCTAGACAGGATCCTATTTACTATGTGAGGAATCTTTGTGATGTGGATATCTGTTGACTATATGCACTCTGCAACCAATCTTATTGTGTAAGTACATGAAGCCTCTAGATCCAAATTAGAGTCCCAAGGAAGGAAGGAGTGAATTTGCCCCTCAAAGTGAAAAGATGTTTCATGAAATAATATGACGTGTTCCAGTATTTGTTTTTCCCCAGTGTGATCAGCCTTTTTCTAAAACACTTCTGATTTATTATTCATATCCCCTTGAGCAGTAATTCACAGCAATGAGAATTAACCTTAGGAAAGTATGGGGCAATATTTTCATGCTTCAAAAATCTTAATTTTTTTTTTTACGTTATTGGCAGGGGCGTCAGTGTCCAGTAATGGGATATAAGGGTCAGTCATTAGCAAAAGGTTTTAGACAACAATTTAACCATAATGACAAAAAAAAAAAAATGTATACATGATTCGGCAGAAACAACAACCAGGTGCAGTCAGTTAAAGCAGATGACCTTCCAGCATGTAAGGAAATTATTTCATCAGGTCAAATAGTTAGACTAATGTGAGAAAGCCATTGAGTCTGTAAAAATTATACAGTTTGGCTGCACATCTGTAATATTATAAGACCCCAAAACTTTGTTGAATCATCTAAATAAAAAGCTCATACTGTATATTGCCAGCTGTCAGCTAGGCCAGATCATTCTCTTTAGACGACGATAGCAAAAGCTGCATTGTATTGTTTAGAGTATTCTCTGGATTATGCAAGCTGATGCTAGCAAAAGCACAGGTCCAACTCACATGTTTTGTCATTAATAGTCTCTTTTTTTTGCCCAAACAGCTCACACTGGCAATTTCTACAACGTACCATAGTACAAAATTAGACACCAGAGTCTGCTGCAAGTGAACAACCACCAGACATTTAAGTTGACTTCTTAATTTTTTACAATATACATATTTATATATATATATATATATATATATATATATATATATATATATATATATATATATATATATATATATATATATAATGAGTATTGCAATACTTGGTGATACCTTTTTATTGAACTAACAGTCAGTGTTTAAATAGACAAGCTTTCAAGAGGTCTGTCCTCTCTTTATCAAGTCTTTAAGCAATACTCTAATTAGGGGGAAATTTATTAAACCCGGAAAAGCCATTTTGGCTTTTCTGAGTTTAATTGGGAGAAGGCTTTGAAGTTTCTCGCGGTAAGTATTGCGAGATTTGTATCGATCGATACTTGCTGTGAGAAACTTTTTTTTATTGAATATATCCATGGAAAGGGTAATGATACAGTAAAGCTTCCCTTTCCATGGATATATTCAATAAAAAAAAAGTTTCTCACAGCAAGCGTTTCCTATATGGCATAATTTGTGCAGGGATCTAAGACAGTAAATGTCAGACCCCATGACTCTTAGTAACTGAGATCAATTCAACTTAAAGCCCTGTTATCTGTTAATATAACATCATTTTAATAATGATAATACTGGGATTACATTAATTGTGTTTGTCTATTAGTTTTGTAACTAATTTAAAATGATTACGTTCAAAGTCTCCTGGATCTACAGACACAGCATTTACCCTGTAATTAATAATTATTTATTACTGATTATTTAACTATATCATACAATTTAAGCACATGCAACATACCTTGGTGCTTAGATATTACTGCTTTTGGCATCCAGAAAAGGGATGTAAGGCTGAGTCAGTAGCATCTGAATGTAAAGCCAAACATATGTAGTTACAATTTTTCATAATATCAAGAAACGATTGAAGCATAGTAACATAACACTGCACATATTGGTGGGTAGAAACAACCACATCTAAGTAGCAATAGCATACAAATTGAAGTTAATTCAAATATGCAAAAGTAAGATGCTCTGGAAACAACAACCTATGCCATTCTTCTGCAGATCAGAAGTAAATGTATTAAAAACCCTGCCCATATTTTCAATTTTCCAGTTCTTCTTTATAAACCCTGCCATCTAACAGCTTGCAAAGACTAAAACAATTTGCATAGCAGTCAGTTTCCTCAGCATCAGTCAGAAATGTTACATTATGACTTGACTACATCTGATTCAGAATTCTAATAATAATTTGTTTTTTTGAACCAACCTTCACTATTTAGATTTATCAATAAGTAAACCGATTGCTTTCATCTAAAGGAAACATTACTCTCTTCTCTCTGTAAGGGGGTTATTCACTAAAGTCCGAATTGTTGCATATAAATGTGGATTCGCCAGCTAAAGACAGTTGTAATAGGCTGCTACTGTCGCAGTCGCATCTTTATAATGAGAATATTGCCACAGTCACGACTTTACAATGGGGAAATTGCCACGGTCGCGGATTTGCTATGGGAATCCTCTGTTTGAGAATTCGACAGTCAAATTTGCACCTTAGTAAATAACCCCTAAATCTCAAAAGGCAGCTTTGAAAACTTTTATTTTGGATGGGTTTAATATTGAGAAATTTTAATAAGGTAGTAGAGGTTCTTTATAGGGGGGAAAAAAATGTATATATATGCTAACATGGCTATATAATTAGAGGTAGTTTTGTCACCTGCAGTGGTATTGAAGAGTTTCTTGGTCAATTTTGTTTATTTTCTCTAATCATTAAATTTTTCTGTTAATTAGGCCATTCCCATACAGGGACACTGTTCCTCTGGATTACTTTTTAAGATACTCCACAGAATATTATGATCTCTATCGAAGGAGGTACATAATGGATGATTGATTTAATTGGATTTGTTAGAAATAATCCCCTATAATTTCTGTATCTTATTGTGTAAGAGCTAAACCTGTGAACTGCATTCCCACTAGGAAATTTCAAATATTTCTGTAATTTTTTTTACAAAAAACAGCAACTTTTTAAAATGCTTTTAGAAATCTGAAATCACACAACCCAGTTGTTTTTTGTTTTTTTTTGCAGTTATTAATACGTTTGAGAGCAATCGTATAATTTGCTTAGCAGTACATGCACAAAATATTGTCAACTCACTTCAGTAGACTTGTAAAATGGTAGAATGCTTGCTTAGATATTGAACGGCAATGGATTTACTCAGAAAGTCCTGCTAAAAATGTTTTCAAAATTCATTGGTCAGAATTATTTTTTTGTTTCAACTTATTTGGTATTGATCTCCTTGTGATGATAGAGACGTGTGCAGCTAATAGAGTCCTGTTTTATTGTTATTACATTGAATTAAAAAATAATAATAATTGTAATAAGAGTGCATATAAGACTTTTCACACCAATGGAAATATCCCCCGCCTCCTGCGTCAGCGAAGTGTTGCTACAAAGGGGTCTAAATATACAGTACGGCACTGTTTATTTGGTTATGCAGTGTAATAGCAATAATTCAGAATAACACTGGGCTTTAGGAGGGAGAATAATAAGCACAGAATTCACCTCTGTCCGTTACAGAGTAAACCATTACAGGGAATATTTATTAACATAATTACTATCCATTGTGTTTTTTTGTGGATCTTTTTTTTTTTCTTTTTAATTTTTGTTCTTTTTTTAAATTGGGGACATTTGTACTTATTCATATATAAACAAAATATGCATGTGAGATTGTTTGCTTGCCAAACTGTTTTTTTACCCAGATTAACGTAGAACAAATTCATTAGTGCTGTCACACATACACATTGATGTTGTCAGCAAAATACAAGGCAGCTCACATTGGCTTCCGAGACTTGCGAAGGATAACAGCCAGAGTATGGCGTAGACAGGTAATTTGAGACAAGTGCCCTAATTAAAGAGCATTGAATATTTCTCTGAACGGAGGGCGCAATATGATACTTAGCAACTCAGAATGTAAACTGGGTTGATTTCCTTTGGAAGGACCTACCATTTACTAATGTATATTACAGAAAATTCTTACTAGCAATGTAGTTTCAGTGGACATTTTGATATTTTTCACTCTTTTATAGGTTATAGCACAAGCCAATTTTATATTTTGTTACAGTTAATGAAGTGTCTATTTTTAATTTACATCGTAGACAATTTGTTGAGGACAAATTTACAAATAGCATTTTGATTAAAAGAACATGCTGGGTTTTCCATTTTAAATATAAATATAGATGTATTGTAGCCTATATTAATGTCAGTGGATGATAACATGTTAGCTGATTTGAAGTCTTCCCTAGTTCACTTTTGTGGCGTCGCTGAATACAATGACAGGAGTAGTTATGATGTATCGCTCCCCAGTTTACTCGTATATATATCTCCGCTTTCTTCATCGCTCCACATTTTTTAGTGGGAAAAAAAACCTGATTCTCTTCAGTTTTGCTAAAGAACATGCTCTCCACTTTTATTAGTGAAAGAGGACGTTAACGTAAAGACCTGAAAATGCACATAAAGTTGTCCCTTGTTATGAAAGGATGGGTTATGTCAAGAAACACCAGTAGTTACCAAATTGCCACATGATAATTCCACAGCCATAATGCAGCCATTTTTTGATGAACCTTCCCGTAGTTTTAGCTTAGCCTTCACTTCCATCAACAGATGGCAACAAGGCAGCCAACCTAGTGCCTAGAGTTCTGCTACCATGTGAAAAGCTAATTGAAAATGATCATTCACATTACCAATGTGAAAGTTTATTTCCCCAGCTGCGTGGGCAGTTGTCTGTGTGCTCCTTGCATGATCAGTTTGTTTATAAAGGACCCTGAATCACGCTACACTGGAACTGGTCAGAACCAGCCAACTCAAGTAGGGCTGTGCTTACATCTATCTTGCAGTTCAGTTGTGTGCCTAGAATGTTCTACTGCATTTATACCACTACTGAAAAGAAACAAATAGAATTCCAGTACAGTGCAGGCTCTATGTAAAGCCATTAGAATTAATGGTGGTATAAATCATTGTGCTGAAGAAATACAGTTATTGCCACTTCCTGTAATGTCACTTAGACCACCATAGAGTACATTGTCTTGTCCATCTCTGCTCCAAGTTCCAAGCAGCCATTTTTGTGTATGAAAGCCCAAAACTTTATGGGATAACTGGCTTTACTTGGAGAGGCAAAGTGAGGTGAAGTCTCCATGTACTTGGTACTTTTTATTTAGTTTTCCAGTGATGATATAAGATTTGGCAGTGAAATATAGCCATGCAGCCTGCACACATCTGTGATTTCATACACATAAGGTACTACCTACAAACATAACCCCATTTTCATAATGATTGGCCAATCAATGAAAATATTATAGGATCTGTCCTTGCTTTTATCACTGGCTGCTTTCTAAAGTCATTTTGTTCAGGATAGTTCTTACCAAGCTGCCTGTAAGTAGTAAACCAATGCATAGTGCCTTAAGATGCGTAATTGCATTTCATGAAATACACTGCTCATATTGTTCCTTTAAATCATAGCTACAATTAGGCCTTAATTACCATATTATAACAGGCCTTACAACATAGCCTATATTACTAATCAGCATGACCCCTTGAGAAGGCACTCTTTAATGCCTGTCAGTGCATACAAAACTAGGACTGAATCAGACAATTCATCAACAGGGGCAAACTTTACATAGATATAGTAACCCATAGCAACCAATTAGAAGTTGGCTTTTACAATTCGGTCTCCCTGCTACCAGTGAATGATAACTTCTGAGTGGTTGCTATGGGCTACTGGATCTCTGTAAACAATTGCCCCTGTTGATGAATTCCATCAATGTCTTTATCTTCCTTAGCATTTAAAGCAGGGATGAGAATTAATAAAGGGTTGTACATATGTATCTGCAATGTCCCTTGAGCTTTTGCACTTCTATTTAAGCATGTGCCTTTGCACTTACTGCAATGCCATATGCAGTAACCTGTTATTCTCTGCTTTTACTGGCCATTTCCTTTTACAGAAGCATAATGTGAGTGAGATTAGTGACCACTATGCAATGCCCCTTTGCTTTATTGTTGCTTTATGAAAACATATTTGCACAAAAGGAGAAGTAGCATACAATAACTTCCTAATCTTTTCTGATATTTGACATTACCAGGCCAAGCAGATTGTGTACCAATTCTAGTTGGGCAAAATTTATTAAACTCGGAAAAGCCCATTTCGGCTTTTCTGAGTTTAATCGGGCGAACACCCAGAAGTTTTTCTTGGTAAGTATCACAAGATTTGTTTTTGTTTACTTACTGAGAGAAACTTTTTCTTTTGAATATTTCCATAGAAAGGTAGCCATACTACACTAATGTAAAATATGACTACACTAGTGTAAAGTATGGCTACACTAGTGTAAAGTATGGCTACACTAATGTAAAGTATGGCTACACTAATGTAAAGTATGGCTACACTAATGTAAAATATGACTACACTAGTGTAAAGTATGGCTACACTAATGTAAAGTATGGCTACACTAATGTAAAGCCATACTACACTAATGTAAAGCCATACTACACTAATGTAAAGTATGGCTACACTAGTGTAAAATATGGCTACACTAATGTAAAATATGACTACACTAGTGTAAAGTATGGCTACACTAATGTAAAGTATGGCTACACTAATGTAAAGTATGGCTACCCTTTCCATGGATATATTCAATGGAAAAAGTTTCTCTCGGTAAGTATCGATTGAAGCAAATCTCTCAATACTTACTGCGAGAAACTTCCAGATGTTCGCCCGATTAATAAACTTGGAAAAGCGAAAACGAGCTTTTCCGAGTAGGTATGAGCTTGGATAGTAAAGTATGCAAAAAAAATTTATTTTAGGCAACAAATGACCACTTATATGGGTTCAGACCTTAAGGTGCAATTAAATATGATAACTGAACATTTTAACAAATATAATGAGGAATCCCCAATAAAACAATTTGTAAAAATAGAATTTGATTTGCAAATTATTTTGGAAGAGAAAGTATGCTATAATATGAAATGTGCTATATATGGTTTTATGTTTTTCAAAAGTTAGCGTTACAGTTCCCGACATCATAATCTAGCAGGACTGGAACAAATAACTGAACATCATTTGTTCTGGGGCTGTTAGTTCTTATTCAATTACAACTGCAAAATGTATCAAACCACAAACAATAAAGAACAAGCACAGGACAAAGCTTCTTATAGTTTCTATAGCTACTTCAGGTCACCAAACAATGGCTGCCATCATAATATATTATTTGTGTATAACATAAAAGAATACACGGGCTCATCCACTAACTTTAGTGCAAAATTGCACTAGAGTGTAACCCATCACTATTAACCAGAAGCTTTCATTGATTGTCTCACATGACCTATAGGGGAGTAATTCAGGAAAGAGCGAACTTTCCTGGCGATCCTTCGATTCACCTCACTGAGACTGGTAGGCGCTCCCTGCTCTCCTGCACGCGGAGATCAGTGAACGCTTTAAAGGTACTTCGGCTCACCTTGCGACCATTCGAGTCGCCTCGCCAAAGTACCTTTAAAGCGTTCGCTGATCTCTGCGTGCAGTCTCGGATCGCCTGGTAAGTTCGCTCTTTCCTGAATTACCCCCCTAGATGGATAAAAGCTAATTGGCTGAATAAATTGTAGTAACAGCACCAGTTATATTTTAAATGACCTCTTCCATTAGGGAATGTAGTAAACGATTTGAACTTATTTACTCTTTTCTATGGACATATTTATTGTCATTCTAAAGTAATTACAATCTAGTTTGTTCAAATGTATACTTTACCCCCACATTTGTGCAAAACCCATTAGCTCTATTCCCCCCACTGGAAATTAAACCTTAAAATAAAAATACCAATGTTAGCGCTGTGTTCAGTGGTGCGTCAATCCCTAAGAGGCCAACGGAGGTGTTGTGTGCATTATTCCTACTGTATAATGACTGGAGGACTGAGTTGAAAACTTAGAGCATTGAACATTCTTTGTCACTTTGTATGTAAAGCAGTTCAATGATCAACTGTAATATGTTATTTCCACTGCTGGATTTGCTGGAGTAAACGATGTCATTTGGAAAGTAATGTATTCTTTTTCTTTTTGTTAACTTCATATGTAAAATAATATAGGACACTGCCAGCAGCACTAAATGCTGATAATATGTGCTATTTTTCTGTATAATATATCTTACAATAGAAATAAACTTGCTTTTCACTGTTCTGTGTCCTTCTCCATTCCTTGCTCCTTCTTATCTAAAGCTGTCACTGCATGGATCTTCACAAATCTCAATCACTGCTGAATCACATTACAACTATACTAACTCACCAGCTCTAGCTGTGTTGCAAAGATGATTGCTGCTGCTGCTTCTCTACAAATCTTCCTCTGCATGTATCTTACCGACTATTGCAATTATCACAGAGCATCATCCACGGAGGGGGAATGTATTACATAACCTAATCTGTGCTGTATTCTGCAGTCACAAAAGTAGCCAATAGTTGAGTATCTTAAGTCCGCATGCCAAGGTATTGATTTCAGGATTTTGTGCAAAAATACTAACACCAACTGCTCAGTTTATGTAGAATTGATTTCAAGTGATAAATCTTGTGGCTTGTATTCAATGGTGCCAGAAAGTTGCTAACATATCAACTGGAGCACAGATTAGAGGTCTAGTAACCCATAGAAACCAAACAACATTTAGCTTTCATTAATTTATTGGAGTTAGAAACATGAAAGCAAATATCTGATTGGTTACTGGATCTGGACAGAGTATCTATAAAACAGGGACGTGTAAATTGTCTTCTCAAAACGAATTAAATAAAATGTTCTGATTTCTCAAGTAACAGTTATTATACATTAATGGGGGAAATTTATCAAAGGTGAAAAGGTTTTTGATGGTGTAATGCTGGAGAAAGTGTTTATTTTATTATGCTGGTATCTCATATTTAAAAATGCATGGTTTCACCATGTAGAAAAATCACTTTTGTATGCATTTTTTTTTAAAACATTGAGGGGGTTATTTACTAAAGTCCAAATTGTTGTGCATAGGTGCGAATTTGCCAGATAAAGACAGTCGCAATAGGCTGCTACTGTCGCAGTCGCGTCTTTATAATGAGAATATTGTCGCAGTCGCAACTTTATTATGGGAAAATTGTCACAATCTTATCTATAAAAAATTGTCGTGACTTTACAATGGGGAAATTGTAGTGGATTTACTACGGGAATCCGCTGTTTGTGAATTCAACAGTCGAATTCACATCTTAGTGAATAACCCCCTGAAATGTTGATCCTGCAAGAATCTGAAAAAGCTTGATAAATATCCCCCAAATTTGTGTGATATTTTATTTCCAAGCACTCAATGCAAAATGTTGTTTTAATGTTAGAAAAATATCTGAGACATGCTGTTGTCTAATAATTCATTCATTGTGTTGTGTTGGGCCAGGCTTTACCACCAGTAAAGAACAATCACATAATAAAGACAGTTGTTTTCCATCAGTAAACTTTCTAGGTAAAAAAAAACAGAGTTGAGAATCCATTATTCAGGGAGAAACTCGTTAGAATGTCCACATGAAAGTCAGCAATCACTCAGTAGCCAAATTGGAGGAAATTTCCACCAATAACTTATATCAAGAGCCCCAGTGTAAGGTAGGGCGGTGTAAAACAGGGCACAGAATGAATCCTATCCCGATGTGGCTTACACATAAGGGAGTCGCAGTCAGTCAGGATCAAAACATTGCGGCATTACAGGAAAGAGGGCTGCTGTGATATGTACAGGGCATTCAACTGGGGGTATTGCTGAAATGTATAAGGCCCAATATTGGGAGGCTTTGTTGTACAGTACTGGAAATGGTATGAGGGGATCTGCTGCACTATTTGGGTTACAATGTGGGGGATCTGCTACACTACATGAGGCCAAAGATGCAGGGGATCTGCTGTAAAGTATGGGACACAATATTGGGGTGATCTTCTGCAGCTTATGGAACATGATATAGGAGGATCCGCTGCATTATACAGAACACAAAATGGGTAACAATATGCAGCACTGCTGTACCATACGGGCACAATAGGGGTAATAATATGCAGTACTGCTATACCATACGGGCGCAATAGGGGTAATAATATGCAGTACTGCTATACCATACGGGCGCAATAGGGGTAATAATATGCAGTACTGCTATACCATACGGGCACAATATGGGTAACAATATGCAGTACTGCTATACCATACGGGCGCAATAGGGGTAATAATATGCAGTACTGCTGCATCGTACGGGCACAGAATGGGTAACAATATGCAGTACTGCTGCACGGTACGGGCACAGAATGGGTAACAATATGCATTACTGCTGCACCGTATGGGCACAGAATAAGGGGATAACTGCTGTTCCACTGTGGGTCATTTTGAGGAGGACCTGCTGTACAGTATATGGTACTATAGTATTGTACTGGCTGTGGCTTTATTTTTTTTATTAAAATGTGCAGACGGCATTTAAAAAAAAAAATGTAGCTACAGGTACTACAGCTTTCTGTACATAATATGCTGCAGACCATTAGAGCTAGGTTGATAAAAGGATGTATTTGGACTAGCAAGCCTCTCTCCAGGCATCACAGAGCATTAAGGAAGCCATTACCCAGCTACCCATCTTCTAAGGAAGCCATTACCCAGCTACTCTTCCATCAACCATTAACAGTCGCTTTCCAGTGAATAATATCTTCCTTCTGCAGGCTATAGGAGCAGGGTAAGCTGCTGTAGTAACCCTTCCTTCCCTCTCCTTCATCCTTTGTTACCCCTCTACCTCTCTCTGTGCCCATCTTTGTGCTCTGTCTCTCCCTCTGTGCTGTCACAGCCTGTCTGTTCTTTCCCTACCTTTTCCCCACATTCTCTGTCATCATCCTCAATCTCTCCATCTGTCCTTCACCCTATTGTTTTCCACCTTTCTCACCTCCATCTTTCTGACCCCTTCCTTTTTCCTTCCCCCTCTTCTTTCTTCTTTTCCTTATTCTTCTTCTCATTCCCTCATCTCTCCCCTTGTCCTCCTCCCTCTCTTTTTCATTTTCTCCCTCCCAATCTCTCTCCTTTCTCCTCTACCTTCCCTCCTTAATTTCTCTTCTTCCTCCTTTTCTTTCTTTTTCCTCTTCTTCCATATCATTCCTCTCTTATTCCTTCCATATCTTCCTCCCTTCCATATCATTCCTCT
>WMED01014361.1:0-14051 GCA_019650415.1 Pipa parva | reverse complement strand
TCATGTTGCCTGACTTGCAGAACAGAAAGAGGAGGGGGAGGAAAATGTCAGCTCTCAGGATAACTAATTCAGGGAAATAAATGGCAAGTATTTTTAATTCCCTAAATGATTTTTATCTATTTGTGTCAGCAATTGGCTTAGTATATAGGAGTTTTAGATGTACTGTATGTGTGCAGTTATATCAGCACTATAGTGCCCCTTTTAAGAACTGGCAGCAAAAATGCAAAATATCACTTAGGAACTAACATGACAGTTTTATTAAAGGACCAGTAACATTAAATATTTAATAATTTCTACTTGTTGGACTTGTTGTTCTACTTGGACTAGCATACCAATTATTCATATACAGCACTTACAAAAATGATATCTTTAAAGTTGAATTCATGAATGTTATTGTTATCTGTTTGTTTTTATCTTTACAGATAGCAGCTCAAAGTCCCACTGAAGAGCAGTAGTAGGTGTTAGTATTCTTGAAGGCTGCAAGTTCAGCTTGGACATCTAGTGGAGAAGTCAGAGTGAGTAGTGCAGGGATTAGCACTCTATAGTTAACCATGACTGTGAAAGTTAGTACTTTGAATCAGCAAACACAGGGTGTGGATAACTGGCCAGCTTGTTAATACCTGTAAGTGGAAAGTTCTAGTGATAATATAAGCTCTCACACAAAATATGTATCCATGTTTCACTGATTTATGTTAAGGGATTGTTGACATTGGAATTTATTTTAACATGTTGTAGACATATATGAGCCTCATTGATTAAAGTATGAATTCACCTTCCAAATGCAATTCATTACAATTCAAGTTGAGTCGCCAAAAGAGTCGTGAATTCACTTCTCACTATTGACTAAGTGGAGAATACGCTTGTCAAACAGGCGGACAGCTGTGATCACTGACTGATGTGAAGTGTGGTGTAGTCAGAAAGATAGACGTAGGATGAGAAGTCATGCGGAGGCAAATTCAACAAGTGAAGGGCAGTGACGTCAGTATCACCATATCCCACTAATTGTTTTCTGTGATTATTTTATCTATTTCTATGTCACCTTGTCCCTAAGCCATGTTGTCACTTAGTCATAGTTGCCATTGTCACTTTTAAATGAATAGTCACCTTATACAACACTGTAGCCCTGTCATCAACCCCCCAACTCACCAGTCTGAAGTGGTGAAGTCAAACAGGTGAATTTAGAGCAGTACACGTAGTCGCATTCGCACCTTTGCACCACTCCCCATCTTAGTCAACACTAGAAGTACAGTACCTGTGCACACACATGCAAAATGATGCAAGGAGCTCCGTAAGTTCAGGACTCACGTAGTCGCCCTTTGCAGAGTTTGCTCAATAAGTGAACATGGGGAAGTGGAGAATAGACGTGAATTCACAGCTCTGTGTGACTATTTTCATAGAGCTGTGAGAGTCAGTGACTCTCAACAACCAAAAAGGTTATGGAAAATGAAGTTAATAAAGGAAAAAAGATTTGACATAGAAGATTTAATAGTTACATGGACAGGTTTAAAGATCACTGTGCCAAAAGTCTGTTCTTATTATAGAAAGGCTCATTGCAACTATCCACTCTCTAAACAAACTAGCTGAGGAAGTTTTTACATGAAACGTTAAGATACAGAATTCTTTACCCCATTACCTCTGCCAAGAACAATCCTGAAATATTTTCAGAACCAATCTCAGATCTTACCCTCTTCAAGCACCAGCACTGACTGTTTTTTTTTTTAATCATTTTCATGAGCATATTTAATGCTTAAATAGTCCTTTCTATTTATACAGTAAGTGGCATTTATAGGCTAAAGAGCCAACACTTTTGTTACCATCTTATGGGGTACGGAACCTCCAACCTCTTGTTTCAGTCATGCCTGGTTCTTAGACTGATATATCCTTATGGTTTCACTTCCATTATATAGAACATTTCCCATGTCTGTGTTAGAATTTTATTGTTTCATTGTTTATTACTGCATAACCTAGCGGCACTTTATGAATAAATTATACATTCATATTTAATGACTGTAATATAAGCTGGTCCCAGATGTTTAAAAAAGTTTAATACATATTCAACGTTGGACTGGCCCACCGGGACACTGGGAAAATTCCATGTGGGGCCCAGAATTCCAGAGGGGACCCACCTGGCAGGCCAGCCTGACAGGGCTGAAACCTCCTCTGTCGCCGGCCGCATCATACGTCACGAAAAAAGTGATGTGGGTTTGGGACCATCAACTACCAGTCTGACGCTGTACCTAATAGATTGATCAGATAGGTTTACTAGTAATGCTGGCTTGCCTGTGTGTGACACTGGCTTGTTTGACTAGTTAATGAGGTAGTTGCATCCAACTGATAAAAGCTAATAACTGGTTAGTTGTTATTGGTTCTCTAGGAGGTTTGACCACAATTGAAATGAGTAGCTACCAAATGCAGGAGTGTATGGGCTATTCCAAGCGTACCTATTAAAGACCCTAACAAGGTGACCATTAAGACAATGCTGTGATTATCTTGGTTCAGTGGAATTAAGCCAGACTTCTTTATAGTGGTCCAAGCTGACCAGACTTATCTAAATCACCTTCCATTCCTACAAAAGCTCAACAAAATGACTGATGTTAAAAATAGGTGAAACAGATAACCCCATGGAGTACCATACTGAATTCAGCCCATTGTCCTCTCAGCGACCCTACTGTCTACTTTCCACAACAAAGAGGTTCATGCCTGTGAACCCATAGTGGTCCTTTTTTATCTGCACTGCAAGGCACTGTACAAAGGAACAAAGGTTAGTAGCATGCCTTATGGGTAATGGGATCGTCCATCATGTGAAGGAAGGTACTTTCATAAATGTTGTCTTAGATCAACAACTGCCTTGCAGTATATAAACTGTCAAATTACTAAGCATTATTTACAACAATAATAAAGCCTCTGGTCCCAACCAACAGAAACTGCTTCACTGGGAAGAATTTTGACAAATATTGGTTTAGTGGTTCATTTCTTTCCATGTTGCCTTTGGTTCATTCAGCCTAAACAGTTTAATAGTAAATAGAAAGGCACTTATCCACAGAGGGACTGAAAGTTATTTCGGAATTACATTCATCTTTTGTTTTCAGTATCTGAAGATACACAGTTATCTCTGCAGAAACTTTATTTTTCATTGTCGCTCTACCATAATGATTAAGTACAGAATAGCAAAACCCGTATAAATACCATCTGCAAAGTGAAAGAAGGATGGCGTATGCAATAATACGCCGATTAGATAGAAACATCTGAAAAAAAAAATCACTTCCATTTCTGATCGCTGAGTTTTTTTATGAACTGGTTTTCAAAAGAAAATTATTAGTTTTGTAAAAAGCGAAAAAAAAAATCCTTTTTTCTCTCTCTCTCTTTTTTTTTTTTTGTTATTCTCTACAAACAGAACAGGAGGACTGTTTCCTAAAGCCACATAGAAACTGTTAGGTTTAATTGCTTTTATTAATGATTGAATTCATTATAAAAGCCTACTCAGTAAAAAGCTGACACCAGACAAATTCTTGGGGAGATCTGGAGCTTTAAGAAAGAACATCTGTTCCATTAAATCTAACACGCACATTCGGAGCTTTCACTAAGAATACGGTAGCTGTTTCCCCACTTTGCAAACAGCTGTTTTTTCCCAAGGGTAGACATGTTCCAAATCCGACCCCTGAACACCATGCGCCACCAGTAAATCTCTGCTTATGTTAATAGTAAACAGGAGAAAGCTTATTTGTATTATATTTGGAAATGGTCTAATTATTGTTGTTTATCTTATTTATCATTGTTGTTCGATGTACCTTGTACCAGCTATATCTACCTTTTTGCCACCAACATTAATATTTTATTGATTTTATACATCTGCAGCTAAGTTGTATCCCCTTAGAGGCTTATTCATCAAAGTGAAAATTTCACTGTAGAAATGTATTCACATAACATTGAAGGGGGTAATTCACCATAGTGCAAAGTGAGGTCCAGATCCTTCTCCTCACTTTGCACACACTGTTATGTGCTCGCTGATGTCCTGCACGCGGACATCAGCGAACGCTTTAAAGGTATTCCAGTCTCGGCGAGACCACTCGAGTCACCTCGCTGAAACTGGAATCCCTTTAAAGCGCTCGCTGGTGTCCGCGTACAGGACATCAGCGAGCACATAACAGTGTGTGGGAAGTGAGGCGAAGGATCTGGTCCTCACTTCGCACTATGGTGAATTACCCCCTGAGTCACTACAGTCTGACAGTCCCAAATTCACTACTCCTTATTCACTAAGTAGTGGATTCCTTTAGTGATGAAGTGACCACCATCAGACATGGTTTCTTGCATAGTGTGGCATAGTCAGTCAGAAGCGCTGCCATCAATTCGTCACAGTTCACCTTGTCAAATTCACTACTTCGTCACCTGCTGAATTACCTGTAAACATGCAGGTAAAGTGGTGTGAAGTGCTTTGTAACTCTGCAACAGTCGTAAGCATCCAAACTGGTTGCAAATTCACAACAACACAGAGGGGCCTTATTGACTAAAGGCTGAATAATTGCATATAGCTCTGAATTCACATCGATTCGCCACTTCATCATATTCGCTTATTGCCTAGGTAACGAATACCTGACCATTTCAGAGCACTTGGCATCACTTTGTGTGTGAGTGATCAGGGACTTCTGCTATTGACTAAGCGCAGGACTGTGTCAAAGGAGTGAATGGGACTAGCTGCTCCGAATTCACCTGTTTGACTTCGCCACTTCATTGCAGCAAATTAGGGGGATGATGGCAGCAATCGCCACTTTCCGCTTGTTCGACACTTGTTGTAGTCACTGCTTTGTCAATAAGGAGACTGTTTTGACTATTTTGGCGATGCGACTTGAATTGTAGCGAGGTGAATTTGACAGGGGAATTCATCCTTTAGTCATTGAGGCCCAGAGTCTGATGAATTGGCAGTGATGGAGATGTGAGGAATGAATGCAAATTCAGACCTTTACGTAACTGTTCATACTTTCATGAATAAGCCCCTCATTCTTTCTGTGAATTTCTGCTGGATTTTTTTCAATGTTTTCTTTTTCTTCATTTTTTGTCTGTTTAGAATTCAGTCTGCTTGGATATCTTATTACAGGATGATATCTGTATTAGTTACTGGGGTGTTGCATGGTCTAAATACCAGGGGGTGTAATGGATTCAGGGTCTACCTGACCCTTTGGAGCTGCTCCCATTCTAGTCATGAAAACTCTAAATATAAGATTGTGCCCCAAGGAACTGAGCAACACTATTAATGTCATATAAAGTCTAGGAAATGCTGCAGTGAATCTGACACAGATTAGCTTCCCTCTGTTTTCTAATGATAACTCAAGCATCAGCAATGCAGTGTGATAACTGCAGTTGTGGGAGAAATATTTCTAATAATAACCCTAAAACACACTGATGTAGAAATTTTAGGGCGATGATGGAGTTTCCTCCATATTCTTTCTCAGTAATACAATAGTGAAAGAATTAACCTTCCTTCCCCCACCCCATGGACTGTGTATTGGGGAGTCATTTACCTGGAAGGACTCCTTCTTCAAACATCTTTGCCTGGCAGGGTAGGGGGTAAAAACATTTAAGGTTCCCCCAACTCACTAAGATCTTAGTGGTTTGTAACCCTGGGGTAAGGACAACTGAAACACTTTTATGGGTCAGATAAGCTAAGCTTCCACCTTAAACTTGCTTTGGATATATCAGGCTAGCTCTGAACTACCTCCCCAGAGCATGTGCTGCAGAATCACTTTAGATACGAAGGAGCTGATTGACTGAAGTGTGAATGCGCTGTCAAATGCACTTTAGGTCAATTTGTGACAATACATTGGGGAAGTCACAAATTTGCTTCTTATTGACTAAGCGTCGAATAGGCTTGGTCAACAAGCGAATGACGGTGGACAACAACGGATGTGTAGTGCAGCGTAGTCAGTCAGACAATTAGTAGGATGTGGAGTCATGCTGAATTATGTGAGTTTGACCAGTGAAGTGCAGTTACGTCATCCTCACCACATCCCACTAACTGTATTACATGGATAATACATCTGTTTCTATGTCACCTTGTCCTTAGTTCATATTGTCACTTGATCTTAGTGTTTATTGTCACTTTTAAAAGAACTGTTGACTTATGCAACACTGGAGACCTGCTATAAACCCCTTAATTTGCTTTCTGACCTGGCGAAGGGAAACGGATGAATTCAGAGCAGTTTGCCTATCCTTATTCACCATTACAACAGACTCCACCACTTGCTAAATAGACAAATTACTTGTGCACGCACACACAAAGTAATGCAAAGAGCTCGGCAAGGCCACTACTGTTGGAAGCATCCAAATTGGTCATGTATTTGATACATCGCAGAGTTTGCTCAGTACCCGAATACTGGAAATCAGCGAATAGACACAAATTCAGACCGTTACGCGGCTATTAGGACTTTAGTCAGTAAACCAAAAAGAATTGCTACTACTGGTTCACCTTTAAAACTTTTATCACAAAGCACCTTTCTTGAGTTATTGTTACATAGTAGCCAATCTAAACAAATCCTCACAGGAGTGACCAGTTTAGAGCAGTATGGATTTAGGAGCTTATTCATCAAAGTGAGAATTTGACTGCTGAAGTGAGAATTTGACTGCTGAAGTGAATTTTCATCACATACATCAGCTATGCTCCCATTCTCTACTCCTTATTTACTAAACAGAGGATTTCCCATAAAACTGCATCCGTCGCTATGTCATGAGTAGTGTGGTGTAGTCAGTCAGACAGAAGGATTACTGCCATCAGCCCCCTAATCCGCCACTTCATTATGGTGAAGTAAAACTGGCCAGTGCCCTGGTCAGACTCTGACACTGTCATTAGCTTTCAACTTGGTCTCTCATTCGCTACATCACAATGATTGCTGATTACCTGAACATGGGAAATGGCGAATAAATGTGAATTAAAACCTTTAAGTGATAATTCGACCTTTCATGAATAAGCCCCTGGGTTTCTACTTTGCATGCTAGTGACCTTCATTTCTGTATTACTATGTATTGTACTGCCATCTTGTGGGTAATTTGTAAACTGCAAGTTGAGGTGACCTTGTAAGTTACAGGTTTTGAGTCATAGATTTTCTTATCAGGTAAAATATACATTTGTTACATTAGTTACAAAACCTTTAGATCTATTTCTGCAGATTCTTGTAGTATCAGAGAAAACAAAGGTAGAGCTATTTATTGATTCAGCATTCAATCGATTACTTTAAGACCTTCACATTACTTTGCAAGAGACTTTTGCCAATTTACCAAGCGTTGGAATGCACTGAAGCAGAAAATTCGGCAAGGCATAGTGCTCCGAATACGCCGATGGACTTCATCAGCTCAAAGGTGGGAAATAGGGGGTTGATATCAGGGCTCCTGTTGGGCAGAAGGTGACTGTACACTCCACTGACAAAGAAAACATAGGGACTAAATGACAACATGAAACAGGAATACTGTTGCATAGAAAGGGATGACTAAATCACTTGTAATGTGAGTGACTTTAATATGATGAATATAGTGGTGATAAAAAATGTGGTGACAATGTTCTTCCTTATAACAAGTCCTGACTATTACCGGTAATAGTATTTTGATATTAATATAAGAAAAATGCAGTTAATTTGGCATATTCTCCTTTAAACAGTTCCATGGGATTCATTGGAAAATGTTGTCACTTCTCTTCACTTGATTGAAATTACCATCACTACATGTCCACTACTGTTCCACTAATGACCCCTGACTATGCATCAAATAGCTTCCATCGCTAAGGGAATAGACTGGTGCAAATTGCTTGTGTATAACCCATAGAGTGTAATAAACCCCATAGAGGACAGCATTGGCATAGCTTTTTAACGGCAAATCATAGAATCTACAACTGTTTATGTCCATCAAACACATGGGATGATTTCCTGACACAGCTCAAGATTTTGTTTTTTTTTTTTGGCAAGTAAAATGGGGAGATCTGCAATTAATAGCCTCATTAACTAAAGTCCGAATAGTCGCATAGAGCTATTTGCATCTATTCTACTCTTCCCCATGTTCTCTTATTGAGAATACTCTGCAAAGTGGCAAATATGTGACCAATTTGGGCCACTACGCTAGTCGCGATCTTACATTGTGCGTAAGGTACTTCTACTATCGACTAAGGGGTGGAGTGTGCTGAAGGTGCGAATGTGACTAGGTGAACTGCTCCAAATTCACCTGCTTGACTTTGCCACTTCAAATGACTTCTCCTCACTCTGCACGACTTCTCCTCACTCTGCACGACTTCTCCTCACTCTGCACGACTTCTCCTCACTCTGCACGACTTCTCCTCACTCTGCATGACTTCTCATCCTACTTATGTCTGACTACGCCATACTACACATCTGACAGTGTTCTCCACTGTCCACCTGTTTGACAAGTGTATTCTCCATTTAGTCAATAGTGAGAAGTGAATTTGTGACTATTTTGGTGATGCGACTCAAATTTTAGCAATGTGAAAGAGGAAATTATAATTGCCATGTTGACTTCACAGTAATCTGTTTGTAGGCAGCATTGGGCAATCCTCTTTACCAGCTTAATGGCATAATTGCAGTTTGCATAGGCAGCAGGTACAGTCTGGTATTTAGGGCTATTAAGAGAGGGAGAACTAAACTCCCTCTTGTAAAATTATCTGTAATGTAATGTTGTAATTATCTGTAATGTTATGTTGGTAGGGAAAGTGGACCTCTTTGCTTCACCATTATTAGGGTTGGAGCAGTACACACGCTACTAAAGTGGCACCTGGGAGTAACTGAGGGAGCTGTCAGAACATGGCACTGCAGAGACCCACTGAAAGGGATACCGTAACCAGCATATTAATAAGTTCTAATTGCAACAGCACTAGAGAGTTCCTTCCGCATTACAATGGCTGTTGCATGAATTTGTGAAACACTGAGATCTGTAGATCTTAGATCAGAAATTTAAAATACTGTCCAGCATTATTTTTTTTAGTGAACTCTAATGCATATGTAATTCATGTGGTGTAAATAACTTGGGAAGATGGTGTAAAAGAACCAATACGTCCCTGGTTTAGTGACAGAAGAATGAAGGGGAGTATGAGTAATTTCTGCCTTCAAGTATAATAATCAGACTGTTAAGTTAGCAGTAAGTAGCAAGTACTGTATAGCCTGCTCCCCCAATCAGGGTTCTGTTAGTTTGGTCTGGGTAGGACCATCTCCCCTTTAGTCTTATTCAGAAATTAATGAAAGAAGAAAAAGGTTTTCTTTGCCGCCCTGTTCATGGAATGACTGCAATGTCCAGTAAAGAAAACATGGTTAGCCTTTGTATAGCGCTTAATAGAGAGATTAACCATTTGCTTAATTTCAGAAATATTGTGGTGTATAGAGTGATTGAGGTCCCTGCCTTTGCACTCAGGGATCCTGCCTTTAAATAATTGACTCTATTTAAAAGAGTCACATGTGCTACAATAGGTTTGTGTAGGGAGGAATCCAACCTAGGACCCAGCACTGCAAGGCAATAGTGCTGCCCACTGAACGGCAATAGTGCTGCCCACTGAACGGCAATAGTGCTGCCCACTGAACTACAGCATAAACAAAGAAAGGAAAGGTTTTATTCTATGCCTTAAATCTATTATATTAGCACATTGCTTTAGTTCTAACATTGTCTCATTTTATAAATCAGGCATTGAGCTAGCTTTAGAATAGGGAATTAGCCCCACAGCTCCCTGCGCATCCGTCTAATACCAATTTGTATTTTTAATCACTGCAGCATTTTGGGGATTAATAAAGTAGCTCGGTGATTGAGATAAGGGATCTGTGTAAGAGGTAGAAATCTCAGCCATGATACTTTTAAATATTTCATCTGAATCCAGCGTATTTTCATTGACAAAACAAACACACCTCTTTGTGAGTGTATAACAAGTGAAATCTGAATATTTTAAAAGGGAAGATATGGCAGTGAAAAAATCCTTTATAATTCCTGGATAAGTAATATTCAAGGAGCATGGCTGTGTACAACAGTACATATAACACATCTGCATAGAAATCATTTTGGGGATGGGAATATAGGATTATAGCAACATTACTCAAAATGACATGACCCTTTTCTCTAATATAGCCACTAGACCTTAGGAAAATGTACCCCAGATGGCCACTTGATGTCACTGTTTCTCTTTCAGTATCCATATTGCATGATTAGCATTTTCTGTTTTTAATGTGGGGTGTTTGAATATAATGTGAACTTAAACACTTTTCTTATAAGTGGCAAGTCATGTGCGCATTGTGTTGTCTGCTTCATTGCAAAGGTAAGAGCATTATTCCTTTGCTTGCCAGACAGTACTGTAAGCTAAATGTTCTGCTGCCTATGTTTTATTTGTCTAACAGAAACTTAATGCTAAGGACTTTGCAAATAACCACCTTCATTGGGCTTACATTGCTCATCCAATGCAAGTTGATGCTGTTTTGGAAAACATACAAGCAGTAAACTACACTTTCTATAAAGCCTGCTGTAGTACTAGGCTCACAGTACTAATATGGGGACAAAGTATTGCCAAAATGGCTCCTAATTTTATGTTCTTCAACTTAACTGTGTCAACCATTTAGGGGGCTTATTCATAAATGTTTGAACAGTTGTGCTCAGGTCTGAATTCGTGTGAATTTGCCATTTTTTCAAGTCTGCGTATTCAGATTCCGCAATGTGGCGAATTCACAACAGCTTACGATATCTGCAGACTTATGGGCTCCTTGCGTCACATTGTGTGCACACACACATGACTTTTGCCCATTTCTCCAGCAGCAGAGTGCATCGAAGCGGCAAATTCAACAAGGCAGCTACTCCGAGTTCACCAATTTGACTTCACTAAATCAAGTGGCGAAGTATAGGGTTGTTGGCGAGGCTCCAGTTTAGCGTTAAGGCACCTGTACACTTTATATACAACAAAAAAAATATAGCAACTAATTGATAACATAAACTAGGAATATGGTGACATAGAAAGGGATGTAATAGTCACTTGATACAGATAAGGTGACAATGTAAAGATGAAGTCATTTCGCTTGATCAAATACACATCACTACACAACTGCTACTATTTGACTGACTACACCGCACTACACATGAAATAGAGTTCACTTCTTCATTAAATGTATGTATGTATAAGAGTCGTTTTTTTCTTGGTTTGAATAATTTGCCAGCATAGTTAGTTAAATTCCCAATAAAATGTACATGGTTTTACAAATGAGAGTACATACTCTAAGTATTGTCTGTGAATACTTCTTACCCTTTACACAGGCATAAATGGAAGGCATAGCCTATTGTATGCGGAGATTATTCATTTTCTGCCTACTTTCTACTATTAACATAAACCTGATCTGAAGCTGAATAAATAGGAGATTGTAAATGAGGAGATGAGTCACAAGGACAAAGCTGTATATACAGAACTTTAAACATGACAGAAGGGAACAGGCAGTGGAAGTCCTGTACAACTAGACCCAGCATTCACTGAGGGAGGATTTCAATTCCGCAGGACCTTGTGGAGGTAATAGGAACTGCCAACACATCAAAGGGAATTTGAGGTTGACATTTGCTGCACGAACCTTTCATGTTTTAGGTAAAGGATTTAACAAGAAAATTTGAATATCAGAATTTCTAACAAAATGATCAAATAAGGAAAGCCCAGGAAACAAAATCTATAATATATAGCTCTATTTTTTACAAGCTGCCCCACCTATATAAATATATATATATATATATAATACCCTGCAGCGTTAGACTTTGCATGTGATTTTCTCTAATTATGTTGACATCAGAACTACCCATTTCTAATTTAAAGCAACATCACCGCACATTTCCTTTTTTAAAACTTCATTTTGAAATACATTAATGCTTTATCTTTTCCAAGAGTCTTTATTTTTCTTACTTTCAAAGCACTCCTTTAACTGGCTTTTTTACTGCTCCAGGAAATAAATACTGCATTGGGTTTAGTACTATGTATATGGACCGGTCAGTGCTAAGAACAGAACAACTTAATATTGCAGTAGTTTTAATAACATCGTGGAAACATCACAAACAATTGACCAAATATTAAACTGTCACTGGTGCAGCCCACTTGTCATTTTAAGAATCCCATTGCATCTTGGTATTTGTAACTATTTCACTCATGCGTATTCTGAACCATTGTTACATAGCAAAAAAGAGTTGCCTGGGTTACAATGATGTCGCACTTAGCAGAAAACCTGACAGTGCATCATAAGAAATTTGTTAATGAAACACACGCTTTCTGTAACACTGATGGAACTGGTGACTTTCAATATCCTTATAAATGACAGAAAAGGATACATTATTCTATTAAAATGTTTAAATATTTACCTTGTGGATAGATATTCCTAAAATGAATATTTAATTTGTTTAGGATATTGCTTAGAATGATAGATATGATAGTCCGTATAAAACTACTGTACTGTAAATACTACTTTATTTGATAACAGTAAGGCCATATAGCCAGAGAAGAAGAGGAGAAACACATTGGGGATGAGAGAGAACTATGTTCTTTTGTATAGATATTGATTCACAGACATCCTGTCTTGTGGGAACCCTCATTAGCCATTGGCATAGATTTTCATGACAGTAGTTTTGGACCACACAGAATTGTGAACAGTAATAGGTTTATAGGGGTCATTCACATTGAATTTAAATGTTTAAATTACAGTACAGTTGGTCTTTGTTTTTTGCTTCATTTTGGTTTCCATGGGGTTCTGGCTCTCAGCAACAAGAAAATCAGTTAACCAGACTTTTTCAACACAGAAGACCAGTTGCAGACAGACTTAGAAAACCACCGCCTTCTACAACATACTAAATAATAAGAACAACCCCTTTAATAGAGGAAGGATACCAACAGACATTCCAGCATTTAGAGGTTTATTCATCAAAGAATAAATCTGCATGGACAAATGAACTTGCAACAAAAGTTAATTGCGTATATTTGCATATTGTCCTTGCGATCAAGTGAATTTTGCAATTGCTATGATATAATTTCTGAGTGCTGTATACTGGTTTCATGTAATAAATCAGTGCTGTATACTGGTTTCATGTAATAAATCAGTGCTGTATACTGGTGTCATGTAATAAATCAGTGCTGTATACTGGTGTCATGTAATAAATCAGTGCTGTATACTGGTTTCATGTAATAAATCAGTGCTGTATACTGGTGCCATGTAATAAATCAGTGATTTTATCGTTACATGGATCTGTTTAAGGGAGGCATTGCCACCATATCTATCTTCTTCTGCATTAATGACAATATACATGAAATATAATAAAAAAAAGGCAACGTCATAAAATACCAATATTGTCGCCTAAAATATTAACATGAATTCTAACAATTGTTTTTACAATTATTTAATGCAGACAACATCTAACTTAGGCTGGTACTTTGGTCTCCATATTCTAAGCCTTTTTAGTTAAAATATCACCAGAATACTACCAGGAACCCTGTCATTAGCTTCTCAATATGCCACTTTAATTTGATGAATCCAAGGCTACAGTATGTATTCATACCAATACATTGTGGCAAATTGTCACTTCAGCACATGATGAATCCCCTAATTGTCCATGAATTTGTGGAGAATAGACAGAGGTCTAATAACCCATAGCAACCAAACAGATGTTGTCTTTCATTATTCTTCTTCCCTTATGTCTACAGCAGTGATGCCCAACCTTTTTGAGCCTGGGGGCCATATAAATCAACAATTGGCACCGACTAATGGAACACATATGCATTTCAACACATAACGAACCCGGAAGTAAGGGCCTTAACAATGCGGGGAAGTGTTCCATCCAATTGTGAGATACTGCAAACAGCGCATTACTGAACTGACTGTAAGGTTTAGTACTTACCCGCTCGGTCCGCTCCAGCGTCGGGCATCGCGGCGCCGCGGGTCTTCCGGGTTGCGGCCGCCGCGCATGCACACTGACGTCACGGTGCGCACATCGCGGCGGCGCGCATTTTGAAGGATCTAAGCGCGATCAGCTGACAGGCTCCCTGGCTATATAAGGGAGCCTGTCAGAGTGGTCCG
>WMED01014359.1:0-14051 GCA_019650415.1 Pipa parva | reverse complement strand
GGGGGCGCCGTTGGAGGGGGGCGCCTAGGGCGCCAATAGAGCCAGAGCCGGCTCTGGTGAAAGGGCAGTGCCATTTGTGACATTATCAAAACTTGAAACTTGCTAAAATTCCCATGGGGTGCTGGGAGTTGTATTGTGCAAGCCACACATTGAACTAATGTGGATCACATGGCTGCTGGCCAGAAGCTCCCTGCCAATCTTGAGTCTGCTGAGGATTCCAAGTTCCAAGTGGCAATTTGGTAAATTGCTGTGGGCATAACTGGCAGAACCCATGCACATGTCTATGGGTACCATATATTTATAATATAATGGCAATTCTTCAATACCCTGAGCAGGTTCTCCTAGGATAGAGTATAATTATCATAAAGACCTAGATTCACCAGGATGCCTCATATAATTCCTAGCATTAGATTCTGCTGCTGCTTAGTGAGCCAAGCCATTTTAATGACAAATATTTTGCTTGTCCTGGAACATAGCCTAATGTTGTTATGAGAATGCATGGATAATACAGAGAAGATTGTTGCACATTTTAAAATTCTGAAAGAAACTGAAATAGCTTCCTTGCCTAGAGGATTTATCCTGGGCTCTGTGTTGTTAGAAAACAGAAGTTGATACTTGGGTGCAAATTCTAGTGCATTTCAAGACATGTGGGGTGGCCTACACTTCCTTTTTGCATGATGATATAAAATAATGCATGTATGTATTTATTCATAAAACACTGATATATTACACAGTGCTTTACGGAGAGTCACCATTCACTGCCCTGTGGAGCTTACAATTTAGTTTCCCTATTCCAGCGGTCGGCAAACCGTGGCTCGCAAGCCACATTTAGCTCTTTCGCCGCGGTGTGCAGCTTCGACTGAGCTGCCCTCCCACCCGCTCCCAGCCTTTGACGTCTCTTGTGATGGGACATCAAAGGTCATGTGATCAGGACCACACAAGTTCCTCCCCCTGTGCAGCTCCCGATCAATTGGCAGAGGTGGAGAAGGGAGAGAAATGGCTCCCTCCTCGGAGAAGATTGCCGACCCCTGCCCTATTCAGTCACACACACAGACAGATGTATGTTTTTGGATTGTGGGAGGAAACCCACGCAACTGTGAGGAGAACATACAAACTCCATGCAGATGAAGTCCGGGTTAAAACTAAACCCAGAACCCACCGCTGCAAGGCTACTGTGCTGCAGTGCTAACCACTGAGCCACCACATATTGATTCAAAGGATACCATATGGACGGTTCCATATTCATGTGTAAATGCAAATATACAGAGAAAGAATGTGACCTGCAGAAATGAAACTTTTCTGTCATACATCAATGTTAATTAAATATTACTTATACATAGGGCACTGGAAACATTAGTACATTTTTTTCTCTTCAATGTCCCCTCAGTGATACTGTAGTATTTACAGCATAACAGATCTCCCACATGAACCTCTCTAAAATATTCCACTACATCCCATGGTTGATGGACCAGATGAGGTACCTGTGCCCTCATAATCACTGTTTTTTTGCAGTCAATACTGTAACCTCCAGTCTTTAACTTTCAGCATGCGCACTGGGGCTCCTGCACCCATAGGAAGATGAGTGTGATGGAGGCACTCAGTCTGATGGATAATCTGGTTGATGAATCTGACCCTGATGTCGACTTCCCAAACTCCTTCCATGCATATCAGACAGCAGAGGGAATCCGCAGGGTTCACCCAGATAAAGGTATAAAGTGACTGATGTGTGAGCTGGGCAAGTTTGTAACATATGACATACATAATATGAATATAGGGGTAAATTGCACATGTGCATCCCTCCAAACCAGCAGGGCTTTATCATATACCATTTTACACTTGTGTTATTAGGATATGTGGGTCATTGACAATCTTATTTTATGCATTTATCAATCATTTAAGCTTGTTGCAGGCATTAATTATAAGGTCATTACTTTTGAAAATAAATATTTGAGTGTTCTTGACTTAGACCTTCTGCATTTGACCTCAAGGTGAAATCTTACCAAAGTCTGCCAACATTCTTTTTTCTCTTTAGATTGGTTCCAGTTGGTTGGCTTGTTGCATGATCTCGGAAAAGTGTTGGCCCTGCTAGACAATGAGCCTCAGGTTAGTTTTGCCACAAGATGTTTCTGCAATAGATCTGTGTTTGCATTTACAGTACACTGTAGTTCTTGTTTGCCTTTCCATGTAGTACTGAAGATTTAACAAATTATGTTATAACAATAGCACAATCAGACACTTTTTTTCCTAAACAGAAAGTAAACATGCATTAAAGGTCCAGAGACACACACACACACAAAAATAAATAAATAAAATTGCCATTTGGTTTGATGGAGCAGTTATTCCTAAACAGTAATTTAAATTGTTAGTGGATGCAGCCATCTTTTATCTGTTGGGCTGTCTGGGTTGCCTTATGAATATTATCTAAGCCACCAAAAAGCAATACAAATAAGAAACTCAGCTAGATTACATTTTATCAAAGTACTATGTAGGGATAACTACCTTTCCAATCCAAATGGGATGTTATGTTTTTATGGAGTTACTGGTCATTTAATGAAAATCACTCCTGAAAGAAAACACTATTTCTAAGTTTGAAAAAGAAGATAGACAGTATTGTTTTATTTTTCATGGGATTTTCCTCCTTTAGTACTGTTACAGGAATTATATGTAAGAGTCCGTAAAAATGATCAATTTGACAACAAGGAAGAGATATATATTATATATCTTCAGGAAATGAACCACAGGACACTGGGAGGTCACCCCAAAAATTCTAAATAGCTTCAAATCTACTATAAATGATGAACTCTTGTCCCTCTGCAGTAGGTGTGGGGCTATGTACAAGAAAGTGACCAAAGATCTAAGAACTGGGATACCACAGGCATGGTACAAATGTTTGAAGAAAAGTACCTAGATACAGCTATTGGTTTGGCTGCAGAAGACAAGCCAACTTTAGCAGAAGCTACAATGGTAATCAACTATTGAAGAAAGGACCTGATCAGGAAAAAAAAAACAATTAAGTCAGGGACCAGGCATTACAGAGTGATTGTTACATACACATAGACACTTCTACTTCCTGTAACAAGTACATCATACGTATGCCAGTAAGGTTAAATAATCTTAGATTTTATAATATGTGTATGTCAGTAAAAGGCTGTTTTTGGATGAAATATCATAACATAATTGTTTCCTGTTTACTAACACAATAAAATTAAAGTCTGATATTATTTATGATCTGATTTCTTGCAGTGGTCAGTGGTTGGTGACACTTTCCCAGTGGGTTGCAAGTTTCAGAAGTCCATTGTATTTAGTGACACAACATTTAAAGACAATCCAGACACAAATCATCCAATATACAGGTATACATGTGTACTAACAGATTCCCTAATCCTCATCCCCCTTAGCTAAATACAGATCTGTAAGTGTACAGCAAATGTCTCAGGTGGGCAGCAAAGCTCATAGTATACATACAAATGATATAGAAAGCATGAATGGGAAACCCTTCTTATAGCATGGATCTACAGGTGAGCAATGTGATCTCTACCATCTAATCTCAGGATATAAAACAGTTCCTCTTTTAAAAAAGGATAACCATGTCTATTTCCTTTGGCAGACTCTAGTGAAAGTATATACATTTTGAAATAGCACAGTTACTGTTCAGATACAAGTGTTTTTTTGTAATGGAAAAATAGTCTGCCACAGATGAATGTGCTATTAAGTTACCTTTAGTTATGGTATTACATTTGCACTTTACTTTTGCCCACTGGTTCTTGTAAATTATATCCCGATCCCCATTGTCATGTACGCTGGAGAGTTGAGAAACGCAATTTCAATACTTGTATGTGCTTATGTACAGTGGGGAAAAAAAGTATTTAGTCAGTCACCAATAGTGCAAGTTCCACTACTTAAAAAGATGAGAGGCGTCTGTAATTGACACCATATGTAGACCTCAACTATAGGAGACAAACTGAAAAAACAAATCCAGAAAATCACATTGTCTGATTTTGTAAGAATTTTTTTTCAAATTATGGTGGAAAATAAGTATTTATGTAGAATTGACAAAATAAATAATATCTATCTATATCTATCTATCTTTGTTATTATTATAGCAGCTTGTGAGTTTATCAGCGCAGTGCTTGAGATATGCAGTCAAAACACTGTATAATAAAAAGAAATAACCTGTGAATAAAATGTATTCCAGAAATGGTACAAACCCAATTTTACCAGTAAAAACAGCTTTATATTTTCCTTATATATGTGAAAAAAACTGAAACAACCCTTATTAGCTCACATTAAAATTATTTGAATGAATGGTGTGAGTGGACACCTATATGTTTTTAAACTCTGTACAGGAAATTTAGCAGAAAAACTGAAGCAAGAATGACATCAAATGCTGCTTCATTCCAATAAACATGTAGAACTAATTGCCTATGGAACTGGCACATAGACATGAATATCAGTTGGAAACATCTGTCAGGGGACCATTGCTGTTTTCTGACATATCTCCAGTTGATTCTCATTGCATACAGGAAAGCAAACCACATCAGTGGCCAGACTCTTGCTGCAATTCTTTTTTTCTCAAGAATAGTCAACATACAGAAGAAACCTAAACAGGAAATGTGGTCACATCTATGCCCATCAGCACCTTAAATAGCATGTGTGCTATCAGAGCCCAATCTACCCTCTGCTGAAGCCTGTAAGAACCGCCTGAAGTATATCTTACTGTTTGTATAATAAGAACAAGCTGCATCGTGACCCAAAGCTGGGTTAATTAATCCTGATGAAATATATTTACATATAGTTAACAGAAACGACATATAAGAAAAAACTTTTTGTGTTTACTAACCGCTCATCTCCTGCTTGAATGTAGCTGTGGGTGCTCAGAGCAATAGCGGACCTCCCGGTAAATCAATATGAAAAACGTTCTGGCACTCCAAAAGTAGAATTCCAATACTTTATTACATCCACATTAAAAGGGTTTAAAAGCAAATATCCAAGCCTACTCGTTTCGTGACTTCTCACTTACTCATGGCCATAGTTAACAGGGGCCATCAAGGGAAGCTCCAAGTGTGACAGAATGACAGAATAAACTGGTGAATATGTGCTTTAGATTTGCCTCTTTATCAGTACTATTAAATCTTTTTGTTAATGAGTACTCAGCTATTTCACATATCCAGCTTAACATAACCTAGTTCGGCAAGACTTGTTAATTTCTATGTTTGTTTACCATGCAATAGATTTATAGTAATACATTGTTGATTAATTCCCTGAAAAGACAGTTTTTTTAAAGTTCATTTTTTTCAACTTTTTTTTTGGGGATCACAAACAGTAAGAGTAATGCAGTAATCATTTTAAGACTGATTTAAAAAGTAACCTTGATACTTTAGATATGCAATGCTCCCTTCAGCAGTACTGCCTGATTTAGAACTATATAACTATATAATAATAAGAATGTATAATGCTTCTGTTATCACATATTCTCTAATTTATTTATTTATTTATTTTTATCTTTTTCTGTACACAGCACAAAATATGGGATTTATGAGCCGAACTGTGGTCTAGAGAATGTGCTCATGTCGTGGGGCCATGATGGTAATAGTCAATTATTGATCAGTTGGAGAGAGGATTTTAAAATCCTACGTAGGGCAGATATTACATGTTCAGGAAAAATCTATTGTGTCTATAACCACACAAACTTAGTCATTACCTATTCAGTCTAACTCCAAAAGTTGATCATATACAACATATAAACACAGTGTAGAAATGTACTGTGAATGCATGAAGAAGATGACTTTTGTAGCCAACTATAAATGTGGACATTTTCAATTATTATAGAATGTATCATAAAAACAAACAAGGGTTTCTTGCCTGCAGTTCTTCAGCCTATCTTGCAATATTCTTTACTTTCACTGACAACCCCTTGAGCATTTTTATGAAACATTGTAGCTGTACTGTTAGCAGTCAGTCCCAGATACTTTGTAATAATTAAATAGGATACAAAGGAAATGTGTGCAGCTATTACTATACATTATGAATTCATAATAAAATTGTTGACTGTCCTTATTCTCTTCTACTGTTTTGACTTTGGTTTATCCTCTATGTCATTCTTGAGCTGATAAACCAATCACAAGCTTGGTAGCCTTTATATTCCTAGCAGTAGAAGCAGGGTCATAAGTATGGGGGCCAAAGCAATAGTGACCACACTGAGCCTAGAGACCATGAATTGTATTAAATAAATTGCACTATTACATGGTTAGTGATTAGTCCCACATGTATAGCCTCAATGACATCACTCTATAAAGAAAGTGGGATTAAGAAAATAAATATAATTGGGGATATCAGTGTCTGGGAAGGAAGGTTGCAAGGGCAGTGTGGTGGTTCAGTGGTTAGCACTGATGCCTTGCAGCACTGAATTCAGTTCAACTCTGGAAGTCATCTGCATGGAGTTTGTATGTTCTCCCCGCACTTCCGTGGGTTTCCTCCAGGCGCTCCGGTTTCCTCCCACAATCCCAAACCATACATCTGTATCTGTGTCTGTGTGTGTGTGGCTGAATAGGAAAACTAGCTTGTAAGCTCCATGGAGCAGAGACTGAAGTAAATGGTGAATCTCAGTAAGGCGCTGCATAATATATCAGCGCTATATAAATACAATACAATACAAAGGGTCCCAGTCCCACAATTTTACACTGGTACCACCGGCTTCTAGTTATGTCGTTGAGCCACAAAGTGGTACGGTGTGAACTTGAGAAGAAAGACAGTTCATAGTGAATTACTGAATAGAGGTTTCATATATAAAAGTGAGGAGTAAAAAATCCCTGAGACCAGAAATACAGAGCCATGGGTATCTACAGAACTAAAACTAAGGGGGTGGGGGGAAATGCATGTCATTATGTCACCATCACAGGACGCATAGACATATTTACTCTCTGTTTATATGATCATGAAGGGTATGGTCCACATAAGCAGTGGACAGTTCCCCAGTTAGTAACTGCCTTCTTTTGCATTAGTTTTGTAGTTTTATTGAGCTATCTAGTGATACTACTTGCTGTAGATATTTTAAAACTCTGGTTGGCCTATAAGAATAAAGTATAAAGATAGGGTCATCAGTGAGGTTTTGGCCTCTGCTGTTGGAAAGACTGTAATGTAGCAGATAGAGTAGGGAACTTATTAGTTCACATATATTAAAACACACAAAATAACTTAAAGCATACTGACTCTCTACATTTCCATAAATCCAAATTTGTTTTGTTATGGTTCAGACTGACTTTCTTTATGTTGCTCCTGCAGAGTACTTGTATAAAGTGCTGAGGTTTAACAATGCCAGCATCCCTGAGGAGGTAAGAGAGACTCTGATTCTTTTGGTTATTTATAAAAATGAGAAATGAATACAGTTTTGTGAATCAGGCTTGTTGAGTTTAAATGGTACCCCTAAATATTCATTAGTTTGAAGCTCTTTTAAACAGATGTTGGGCTTGTCAGAATTCAAAGCACCTTTTGGTATGACCTACTTTCTTAAAGACTGGGCCTGGCAACATGCAGAATAACAGGCACAGTGCCAGGCTTTTTCATTTATAAATAAATGTCATTAGCTGTTTATTATTTAACAACACACAGGAAGGGAACATGGGAATTTGGCAACATCCCTGGTTAATGTTTAGCAGCATTGTCAAGGGGACATATAAGGTTTGTCATATTTGAATATATGGATAATTTAAATCTTGTGTGCAAAGTAAAACCCATTCTGTGCTTCTTCCGACTTGGTAACTTTATTAAATTGATGTTTGGAACTTCTTTTCTCTCAGTATCTTGGGAGGGCAGATTACGCTGATAGGACTCTAGAACCTTCCTGCGGGTAGCATGCCCTAGAATTCTAGACTGTCACATGATTTGGATGTTATTACCAGAAAACAATACTCTGGACTAATACAGATGTTTGTCTGTGTAGCTTATAAGTATCATCAGGTCAGAAATCATGTCTAACAAATGGGTTACCCCAGTTCAATAGGTCTCAGGATGTTTTAAACCACATGAAAGTTGCTAGACTTTTTCCCATATGGCTTGTGCTACTAAATTAGGTTTTCTAGGTGACAATGGCTAGCCCCCTTGGTTTGCTCATCTGGGCCCCAGCTCTACTAGCTCACAACTTTTTGATTCTCTTTTATTTACATTGAAAAGTTGTTTCTTTCCCTATCCTATAGATCAGCAGAAATCTTTATAAATATCCTGCAAAAAGTGCAGACACCGTTACACTTGTCTCATATCTCAGACACAGATTAAAAAAAAAGACAAGAAACATTAATTCGAACATCAAAATGTATTTTGTATGGGAGAGACAAAGTTAAACATGATATGTTGTTGTATGATGTTTGCATAAGATAAACATTTGAGGTAAAATGTACTGCAATGTATCTCAAGTCTGTTGTAATAAAGAAATAATTTTTTTTTTTAAAAAGTGTAGACACCTTCTGTTCCCTTACCCAAATAAACAGTCCTAGAGTAGTGAGTGACAGCAATGCAGAGTGACTGAAAAAATTCTAATGAACAAAACATGTTTTATAGGGTCTTTACATGATCCGCTTTCATTCGTTTTACCCATGGCACACTGGAGGAGATTACCAACATCTATGCAATGATAAGGACCTAAGGATGTTACCCTGGGTGCAAGAGTTTAAGTATGTGTGCTTACATTCATTGTGAAACTGGCTCAATAGGCCATACAAACTAAAACATAATAATAACTTTTTTCTCTCTCCTGCTGGATCAAAAAGATTCATCTGTCCTTAATGGAAAAGGGGGTCTGTCCTATTTTAAATAAAGCATTAGATGTGTTTCCCAAACATCACTCACTTACAGACAAAAACATACAAACTGAAACATTAAAGATTGGGAAATTATTCTAAATTATATTATATGAAAAACACAACATGCCCCAGGTTGGCCGTTACACTACTGGCATATATATTTTATAGGCTGGGGAATATTGGAATGCACCATAAAATGGAATCTGCAAACAGTGGTGGAGCTAGCTGATGACTAAAACTACTTTTATCCACATCTCATGCTGATTTATTTATAATTTATGGTTTTACTTTGAAGTGCACAGTTTAGATTCTCAAGATAAAGGATTGCTGGCTATTCCTGAATTGCTAAACTGAGAAGGTGCACTCCTTTTACTGAGTTGCCTAACAGGTGGTTCTGTTGCAGTTGATTCATGGTGCATTTTTCAGTTTTATTTTGCACACATCACTTTGTCACCTAGTGACACTATGAGAGCTCTTCTTTCTACAACAACATATTCCTAAGCATACTCCTAGTCCTATGATCACATTCAGCATCCACCATGTAGTACATGCTTATGTTGTATCCAGGCATGGGCGTCCGGGTTACAAGACGCACATTGCACACAGTGCACAGAAATTCTTGGGCACCAGAGATTTTAATATGAACAACACATTAGTCACTCACCAACAATAAACCATAACCAACAGTCACTTGCAATAGACACAAACTAAGGATTTCAGTAAATTCACTGTCTGGTAGGCCCAGATACTATTACTAACCTAACCTAATAGGATCTCTACATAGAATTTCTCTATCCATCCTCTTAATTTGAATCTTCATTGGAGCCACAGCTGCTATGCTACTCAGCAATTAACTGGTAGGTACCTATGGTATCCTATAGTGGAGTCCCTAACTAAAGCTAACACAAATCTATGTACTCTATCTTAGGATTATACCTTCTTGCCTGTCCACTGGTAAGTCCACCTTTACTCATAGATACATCAAAAGCTCAAGGGGCCCGACTACACCTCAATTTCTGCAAAAGCATTTCCATTGTGCTACCTAAGAGCACTGGTAAAGTCCCTCCCCCATTAGTTTTACAGGCACTTAATATCACAAAAGTGATCTGAGACTAGAGAAGTTGAGAAGTCAATTTCTACTACTTTCAGAAATATAGCGCACTTGCATTGGATGACAACTAGTTGGAAAACATCTAGTTCCCTTTTCAATACATAGCTAAAACTTTGGGCCAGTTCTCTATCTGTGCTGGTAAACAAGTAACATAGCACTTACCGTAGTCTAAGTTTTTAAAAAGAATATAATCTACTATCACCATTCTTTAGCAAAATACTATGCCTTTGCTTTATTAAGTCCAGCTCTGAAACAGAGATGAGGAAATGATGTTGGCCACTTAAATTCATGCGTCAGCATTCAGCTTTTCTTGTTCCATTTTCTTATTTATGAGGCGTTATCTAACTGCTGGCATTGCTTACTTGTCCTGTATATCGTGTTTATCAGTTTCCATCACATACTAAATGTTAATAATTATTACTGAAAATTACTTTAGAGCCAGCAGTTTGATTGCTTTGCAATCAAGTAAGGTTATCCATGAAGCATTGTGGGCACCCAGGAAGTAGGGTGCTACCTCTTAAGGGCAGAACTACAGGGTTTGCATTAGTTGCAGTTGGGTCTGTCCTTTCTGGGGACCTAGGCTTTCAATTACAACCAACATAGTAAACTACAAGTTGGTATTAGTGAGTGGGGGACCTGGTATAGATTGTGTCTGTTGACATTCGACTATAGTTATGAACTTGGAAGAATTCCTGCAAGGTTGTAACAAATGTATAATCTCCATAAGAATGTAAGGATTCCAATTTTGATCTCCTGAGGATGAAATCCAGTATATGCACATTAATCTGCTTAATGGGTGCAGCTATAGGTGTGGCAACAGTAATGAGGCTCAAAGTCCTTAGGGGGAGCCACCACATGAAAAGTGCCAGTGCACAATGCCTCTTGGAAAGGATGTTGAAATAATTATAGTTCCAGGTAGTGCTTATACTTTCATAAGCTGCATTTCCTGGGACTCCTTAGATTCACGCTCTCTAGTTTGCTTAACTGACCCTAAAACAGTAGCCTCTGTTGGTGGCCCTGCATAAAGTTTACATTTACTATTCTTTTTTTTATTCATCTTCCACAGTAAATTTGATCTATACACAAAAACAGAGGAGCTACCAGATGTGGATAATTTGCGGCCCTATTACCAAGGGTTAATAGACAAATACTGCCCCGGCGTGTTGAGCTGGTGATTCCCATCGTCTCAAGAACAAAACACTTGAATATGTCCAATGTGCTTTATGGAACCAAGACAATTTTGATAAAGCTTCTTAGACTCACATTTCCCTACAGATTTCTGTTCCTTGTCTACAAAATCATGAGAATTTATTTTGTCAACCATCATATCAGTACCAAATGAATGCAATAAAAATAAAAACTTACCTATGCAGCATATTGTGTGTTTCCACCATTTATTTCATGTCTTAATACTGGTGCAGTTACAAAACCAAAAATCCACTGATCCACTGATTTCTTCTGAGATACTCTGAGACAAGCCTGTCAGGACTATGGGCCATACTGACTAAAGGCCAAATACTAGTGTATAGCTCTGAATTTGCATTTGATTGACACTTCCCCATGTACAATAATTCAGCAAACTCTGCAATGTTAATACACATCTAATTCAGGTGACTATGATAGTCATGATCGTATGGATCACTTTGCATGAGCATGCAGTTATTTTGACTATTTAGCAAGCGACTGAGGGGGATAATCACTAAACTACAAATTGTTGCTTATAGGTGCGAATTCGCCAGACAAAGACAGTCGCAATAGGCTGTGACTGTCGCGACTTTATTATGGGAAATCGTCGCAACTTTACAATGGGGAAATTGTAGCGGATTTGCTATGGGAATCCACTGTTTGAGAATAAGACAGTCGAATTTGCACCTTTGTGAATAACCCCGAGTCTGATATTGACGCTAATTCACTCATTTGACTTCTTCTGTGCACATGTCTATTTCTAGTAGTATTACAATGCATTTCCTGAAAATGTGAAATGACATCATGCAATTTATGATCCCACATTAAACCTACAAGGGAGAATTATAATTTGTAGGGTCAGAACTTTAACTAGTATCTTATATATTATTGTCTGTATTATTACTGGATTGTACAGCGCTGCGTAACATTGTGGTACTTTATAAATAAAAATATACATACAGATTAATAAAGGAAATAGGTCTACAGGAGGTACACAGTAGGTAGCCTTTTATAAAATATAAGAATGCCTACTATTAAGTTTTTTTAAATGCGCTGGAGATGAAAGTACTGTATATTCTATATACAGTACAACAATTTAAACCAGCTGGATATTGCCACCCGGCCTAAGTGTAGTGTTATAATGAGATATCAGGAAGATAAAATCATATGAGGTATAACGATTTCAGCATACAGGGTAAGTTTAGTTTGGCTTTGTGACCACTAGTAGTATACCATTATATGGGTTATGGTGGTGGTGTGGAATTAACGGTCTCCAAGAAGTATAATCTTTAGGACCATTATAAGGCTCATAATAAAGCTGCCTAGATTTCCGCTTTGAGCTGAATCAAATTGTGCTCAGTAGAAGATAATGTGAGGTTTATCAAAGCCTTCCAGGTTTGTCAAGTAAATAAATAATCAACTTTATACCTGCTGACATTTATTTCTATATTCATCCACCTGAGCGTGGATTTATCATTTGCAAGGACTATGCTACTTCTTACTGTAGGTGTGTAAAACTTGCATAGGTCAAGCAGCTTTTTTAAAAATAACCAATAGTCTACTCAACCATGTAAAATAAATAGTTCCCCTTCAAATGCCTGGGGACCATCTCATTAACTCAGACTCAGAACTGCAGACATATTTATTACAAAATACAAAATCAACACACAAGCATAAAAACAGATAAAATGGAGAGTATGAATGGAAAGCATTACAGGGACACTTATAAAATATTTTTCTTCTTCTTATGGGTGATTTGAAAACATACGTATAGGTAATAACTGGCATAGCCCACAAAAGAGCTAAAAGGCAGCTGGAGGACAGATGGCAGACTCTGCATCCTACCAGCTAACAAGGCACATCAGAGAAGAGTGGCATCAGAAATGCGTGCAGAACAAAAGACGTCAATAGACATTTAGTGGTAAAATGTGCATGTTTCTTAATCAAAAGGACATCATTTCCAGCATTTTAACAATATAAAGCATGGATTTCGCTTCCCCACGTGATCTAAAAAAAGGACAAAAAAGATTCACTTTAAAAGGGGGCCTGCTCTTTTAAAGTGAGGATACCGGTAATATGCAGTGGCTAATCATGGCTCCATATGTGTTTTAGAGCAGGAAGGAGATCTTATACAAACAGGACAAATCCAGAAGATCTGCACCATAAGTAGAACATGGTATGACCTATTTTGTCCCTACGATGCTGCATGGAGGAAAAAGGATTATTTCCTTCTTAAAAACATTAACTCTTTTCACTTCGCTTGTTTCTGCGTGCTGTATTTGCTCCATGGGATTGAGATTTTGCAGATTCTCCTTGTCCACTGTTCAACTTCTGCTTTTTCCTTTCCCCAATGAGTCTTTCTTGTACACGTTGCTTGTTATTACTTGGCCTTGCTCTGACACCAAAGAAAGCTTGCAGAAGGCAGACAATGAGAACACCAACTAAAATAGAGTGAATGAGAAGTGGTGCAGGAATAGGATGCAGGAAGTTACGAAAAAGCATCAAGGCAGATGGAATAGGAGCATCCAAAGAACGGCGTGCAGGTGGTTTGTCCTAGAAGAAAAGATTATGAATCTTTCAAACTCTACTTATTAGGAGTACATAAATAATTTTCAATAACATTTTAAAACAAGGCAGACAAGTGTGATCAATTCTATTAGGAAACTAATCCCATTGTATTAAAGTCACTTATGAGCCAATAACCTGACTTGCAAGATAGTTGAAAAGAGGATCTAGCAAATTACATGTAGCTGCATCGGACATTCTCTTGCGTGCCTAGCTCTAAAGCAGTGGTTCGAGGATTCTAGAAGTAACTACAAATTGCATGCCTAGGTCTAAAGCAGTGGCTCCAGGATTCTAGCAGTAACTACAAATTGCATGCCTAGCTCTAAAGCAGCGGCTCCAGGATTCTAGCAGTAACTACAAATTGCATGCCTAGCTCTAAAGCAGCAGTTCCAGGA
>WMED01014358.1:0-14051 GCA_019650415.1 Pipa parva | reverse complement strand
TCAGCAAATCCGCCACAAATGCGGATGGTAAGAAACTTCCTCGGACTTTCAGCCAGCTCATATTGGATCCAATTTTTAAGGTATGTTTAGGAGTATTAAAAGACGTGTAGAGCCCGTCCATGATAGCCAAGAAATGTGTATATAATCCTTAGCGCGTTTTCTTGACCGTTTGAATAGTTAAACTTTAGTCAGTGATGGGATGGGCCTTGTACATTGAGGGTTGCTAGAACTTGTCTTATTACTTGTCTTAACAGCCCTTCTGCTGTTTTTTTAAGGTGCTTTACTTTAAAGGCAGCCACATAATCCAAAAATAATGAAGCTCCCCCACTGAATTATAGACTAAGTTTATATATTCTACTCTTAGGTACTTGAGGTAAATTTTATATAATGGATGGCTGCAAATGGTTTGAAGTGTGTTTCTAGAGCATGTTAGGATCAGTTCTTCACTTTATAAAAACTACTCTCTGGTCCAATAGTGTGTTATAAACACAATTTTGTTTGGAAGGGCAAGTAATAAAAGACCCACACATAGAGGTACACAACAGCATCCATATAGTTACTTGGAGTAGAGCAGAAGTGCTAATAAAGTTCAACTTTTTCAGTGTTTCTTCCCCACTCGCTGCCCCCTCCCGCCGCAAGAAAAAATATTTGGCAAATTTATTGTTGCCCAATATTTCTGCTTTTTCAGTCCAACACAGGTCTCCTCCCCCCCCCCCCCCCCCCCCCCACACTGCCCTTTTATCTTCCGCCACTGTGCTGCTAATGTGTTTGGTCCCCATTTCTGCACACAAGTTCCATGATGTGCAGTATTTCATTAGTGGGGGCTGTTATGATAGGTAAACTCCAGTGGTATGTTATCCACTGGCTACATGCAGGCATTCTAGTCCTACGCGAAGGTTGTCATATGGCAGTGAGGCCTAGCCACAATTTGTCTGCTAGTAATTCATTTCCTCAGTCGGCTGAGATACAATCTGATCATGATAGGCAGTACTGTAGTTTTTACACAAGATGGCTTTTTCAGGTATACCAGTCCTTCCCAATTGTAGGACATATTGACCTAATGGTTTGAACTTGTACTACTGCCTCTCCGTAGCACAGCTATACTACATATGTTGGCGACAATTGGCAAGATAGCTTGCATGCACAATAGATTTTGCCATGGGTTTGAGTGTGACTCTCTGCCAGGTTCAGTATCTTTAAGGCTGTTCATTCTAATCTAAATTCTGTGATACTAGACCTCTGATGGGGGTGGGGTCCTGTATCCTATATCTTGGGTCTCTTTGAAGTGTTTTTTTTTTTTTTTACAGCTCTGATCATTGTTTTGCTGTCGTTTGTCAGCATCCAGTGCAAGTACCACCTCTTAATGCAGTTTAACATGGGATAAATGTTTGCTTCGTGTTTTTCTGTCACTTGGAATATAACATTTGATTGGGGTTAAACACTCGTGCTTGTGCTTTCCTGCAATAGTTTGCAGAAAGCCTTGCTGCCCACAACACTGGATTTAAGGACTTGTATTGGGACCAGTGATACCATTTTTTTTACCAGGTGGGAATCTTGGAAGGCAAATATGATGACTAAACTATTTCTTCACTTTGACCTGACAAAGCAAAGATGAAACTTGCAAGTTCTGATCTGCCTTTTGTATTTCTGCTCTTACCCATACAGCATGTTCCTTCACTTAACTTCTTCATTTTATACTTAGGTATTTGATGCAATCATGAATTTCAAGAAAGAAGAAACTGCAAAACTAGTCCAGAAGCTTGACATCAAGTTGGACAGTGAGGATAAAGACAAGGAAGGAAAGCCCTTACTGAAGGTATTGCTTCAACATGTTCTTAAGGAACAGTGGGGTCAGCAGAAATCTTATTAGATTAACAAATATCCGTGGAAGCTGAATTTCAGATTTATTTACTGTATAACGCAATGCAACCAGACTTTAGTAAAAACAACTTTGTGCTCTTTTCTATGGAACATGGGTTAGTGACATGCCACAGAAACGCAATTGATAAAAGATGACTGCATTCCCCAGAGGCTATAATGCAATAAAAATAAAGGACTAAACATGAGAGAATCTTGTGCGCGCTGTGTGGGATTACTGCCAGTCTAGTCTTTGTTTTCTGCAATTTTGCATGTAGAACTTTGCTAGCTTCCATTAAAGCATAGGTCATGTATAGTGATGCAAGTCAGCATGAAAAATAGTGCATTAGAGTGAAGTGTTCTGTAAAACCTTTGCATTAACCTAGTCCGTGTATAGCACCCGACATGTAAAACTTTATTCGCATGAAAAATCAAACCAATTTAACACTTAACAGGATTGGCATTTGTTGCCCCATATTTCCTGAAATTTAGCAGGTCAGATTAAATGCTAACCTGTGAAGTGCTATAACTGCATTATCTAAACTGGACCGCGCTCAGTGGGTGAGGGTAAGTAGCAGTGTAGTACAACTGTCCTTGCCGTTACTGAACCAGACTTTCCACATTAGTAAATCTAACTGGCGTTACTGCGGTTTTGAGGAGGCTGGCTATGCCCAAGGTCTTCCCTTAATGGACTCTAGAAAAGACAGTGTAAAAAAAAAATTTTATTTGAAATTGACCCTTTTTACATTAATGAAATGATTACAGCAATAGCCTTTCAGAAATGGCAGTAGGTAAAAAGGTATAAATTGGTTTTTGATTAGAATTCCATATTTTGGGAAATTTTATTCTGTTAACTGGTAGGAACACACACATTATTTTTATTTTTTTGGAGTTTGCTATAACCTGTTAACTTTAACCTGTAAATAGGCAGTTATGAGGCGATGGCTTCCAGCTGGAGAAGCACTCCTGCAGATGATCACCATTCACTTGCCTTCACCAGTGACTGCTCAGAAATACCGTTGTGAGTTACTCTATGAGGGCCCCCCTGATGATGAAGCTGCAATGGGTAAGGACTCTTCAGCCGACCCTTTTCTTGGGTTCTTGGGATATAGTATGTTTAGAATTCTACACTTGGCAATAGATTGATATGGCCAAAAATGTACTCTACTTAATTACACAGAGGTTACTCTGAATTTCCGACATTAATACCAGTCCTAAAGTTAGGCGTCAGTCTCCCAAGCTTTGCTTCTGGCAATCTCTTGTGCAGCAGGTATTAAGCTCTGCACCAAAAGTACAACCTGCAATAGAACTGCTTTATTAGGATAAATGTTCTGAATCCTGACCTGATGTGCTTTAAATCCTGGTATATGCATTGACTTAAATAGAATTCTCTTGACATGGTAGACTTTGAGGGGGTTATTCTCTAAAGTCCTAGTTGTTGCATAAAGGTGTGAATTCTCCAGCGAAAGACTGTCACAATAGACTGCTACTGTCGCAGTCGCGTCTTTATGAGAATATTGTCTCAGTCATGGATATGCTGTGGGAATTCGATATTTGAGAATTCGACAGTTGAATTCAGACTTTAGATAATAACCCCCTGTAGCTGTACAGGCTATATTTTACTTAGATGCGTAATCTTGTTAATAAGATGGTGGAGGGTTTGAATTTATAGAACGAAACTTTGGTTATTTCATACCTATTGATTTTAATGAGAGGGTTGAGCCAAAGCTCAGTTATTTATACTGTAGTAGACATACAAAAATTGCAATTACTTGACTAAGTTAGTTTGGCAACTTTTATAAATGTGGGCTTTTTGGCTTTCCACTGACAGGCTGTAATATATTCTGGTAAGAATCGATTAAAGATTGTATTGGCTGTTCAAAAAATTGACAAACTTGTTCAATATCTAGTGTGTGTGTGTGTGTGGGGGGGGGGGGGTGGATGGATTTAAAGGTTTAATATAACTTAACCTATTGGTTAAATCATTGTGTTTAAACTATTCCAGGACTTTTTTCTAATGGACAAGCTGGAAACTGTTTTGAAGTTGGCCAGCAAGGTTAACAGACGTTAAATCCCCATTGCTATAGTGGTGAAAAGTTACGCTTTCTAAGGTGCCATAATGCAGGCTCTTCCCCCTTTCATAAGCTCAGGGCTTTGATTCCCTTTATAAATACTAGTTAATAGTCCAATAGTGTCTGATCCAGGGTGAATGGTTTGCTGGCTTTTGTGACTTAGACCCTTGTGGTAAAGGAGTAATGACACTTATTACCTTTCCAAATAGGAATCAAGAACTGTGACCCCAAAGGTCCCTTGATGATGTACATCTCAAAAATGGTCCCCACAACTGACAAGGGTAGATTTTATGCTTTTGGAAGAGTGTTCTCTGGGATGGTTTCCACTGGCTTAAAAGTCAGAATTATGGGACCAAACTTTACCCCTGGCAAGAAGGAGGATCTTTATTTAAAGCCCATTCAGAGGTAAGTGCTCGACCTTTTTATGATAAAAACTCCTCCGGCATTTTACTTTCAGGAAGTCCTATGGAAATTTGAAGACTTGGCGAAAATGAATGAACTCTGAAAGCCCGTTTTCACTTTTCTGAATTTATTCCCGTGGGTTTATCGCAGTAAATATCGTGATTTTTTTTTTTGCAATCGATATTTAGACTTTTTGATTGAATTTTTCAATGGAAATGTAGCCATAACTACTAATGCAAAGTGTCGCTTCTTTTCCATTTCAAAACTCTATCGAAAAGTTTGTCAGTAAATATCGATCGAAATAAATCTTACGATGTTTACCGTGAGAAACTTCTAAGATCCCGTGGGAATAAACTCGGAGAAGCGAAATCAGGCTTTTCAGAGTTTATTAAAATTCACCATGAATGTTTAATAATCATATTTATGCATCCTTTTAAATTGTAAAACACCCTTTTATGGATACATAATAAGCATTTCTGAAGATATTGGTCATTTTTGCTTTGACAGCTGTTTTTAGTTGAATTGTGCGTTGAGTGATACATGCAGATGCAATGTACACTGTTTGCTATGGAACAATGTGGCTCTTCTCAGCCGGTTACTCTTTATGAGGTTGAGTAAAGACCGCATAAAACTATAAATTCACAACTTCCCCATAATCTGGTATTCGACAAGCTCTGATGTGGAAAATTTGCTAGCGAACAACTGTCGCATACACAACAGACTGCTGTCTCTGTTGGGAATTCAGTATGGCAATACTGTCACAGTTGGGAATTTGCTACGGGAATCCTGTTTAGTGAATAAGGAGTAGAGAATTGGAGTATAATTAACCCAAAGTGATGAGAATTCACTTTGTCAGTTAATTTCGCACTTTGATCAATGACCCACCCCTGTAGTCCCCAGTGGCTCTGGTTTGAGGGGTTTTATATACCGGTCATTTTGCACTTTAACCAGAATTCCCTGCTGCATTGCTGAAGAATCGGAGCACTGAAAACCATGCAGAGAAGTTTCAAGTAGGGGTGGAGGTAAACCTTTCACCCAAGGGAGTTCTTGTCCTTCAGTGTCGGAATACAATTCCTCCCCGTCTCAGAATATGGCAGAGTAAATCCCTGGATTCAGATCCCAGCATCCAAACACCTTTTGATGCACACTATGATCCTATTTGTTTTGGCAGCTGCTGCTTTGACTATGGTTGCTACAGTTAAGTTTATTTTTAACTAAAATTCCTAAATCATTTTCCATGCCTGGTTTTTCCCATTTAAAAATAATCTAGACATGGATTTTCCCTTCCCATGTGCATAACCTTACGTTTGTCATTGTTAAACCTCAGTTGCCACTCTTCCCAAGCCTGCAATGTACACTAACATTCAAAAGTTTGCAGTCACCCAGACAATGTTTTCTCTGAGAACTCACACTTTTGAAGAATAAATGAGTTACAAAATAAATGGAAATACAGTCCAGACATTGACGAGGTTAGAAATATTGATTCTTATTTGAAGTAATTTCCTACCTCAAGCTTTGCTTTCGTCAAAGAATGCAGCAATTACAGCATTGCAGACCCTTGGCGTTCTTGCTGTTAATTTGCTGAGGTCATCTGGAGACATTTCACCCCTCCCACAAGTTGGATTTCGGATTCATTTAATGTTGGCTTCATAGAAATTTCCTTTTTTTAAAGAAAAGCAGTTTTTTTTTTTTTTGTTTTGTTTTTTTTCAAAGTGACTCCAAACTTTAGAGCGGTTTGTAATAAAATAGTCTCCTCCTTTGTATTAACTACTTTACATGGTTTAGGATCTACAAAAACTAATTTTTCTAAGAAATCCCTCAACAAGGTCACTTATAAATATATTGAACAGAAGACCCTTTGGTTACCCTACTATTAACAGTAACCCAGTGTGAGTATGTAACATTTATAACCACCCTCTGTTCCCTACCATTGAGCCAGTTACTAACCCATTTACACACATTTTCCCCCAGCTCAGGCAATTCCATCCAGTGACTCCCCTCTGTCTAGTCTAAAACTCGCATCATAACAGCTAATTGTGTTTGGCAGGATCGATTTCTCATAAACCCATGTTGATATGGAGTTATACATTTTTTTATGTTAAGATATTCCAGGATAGCATCTCTTAGAAAACCTTCAAACAGTTTACCCACAATAGAAGTTAGACTTACAGGTCTATAGTTTTCAGGCTCACACTTTGACCCCTTTTGAATATAGGGGACCATGTTTGCTACATGCCTTTGGAACAGTCCCATTTCACCTGTCCCTAAATATTATTAAAATGGTCTGTTAATGACTAATACAGTACTTAATTCCCATAAGACCTCAGGGTGTATATTGCTGGACATGGTGGTTGATCTATTAATCATGTTAAAACAGAGCAGTACTTCATCCTTGATTAGACGGGCAACATTTAAGGTAGCGTTTACTTTACTTTATTTCTCAATGTCACCTGACAGTTCATTTTCCTCTGAACACGGTGAAGAAGAACTTTTTTTAATTTGTTTTCTCATCACCTCCCTCCACAATAGCCAACAAATTGTTTTTAATGAGCTGACACTTTACGTAAGCTTTATTTATGTAACTAAACATGCTTTTGTTTGTTTTTTTTCTTCTCAAGTAATGAGTCTGCCTCCCAAATTGGCTCCTTTAATTTGTTTTACAGAATTTTATTTTAACTCTTTGTAGTGCTTCTGTACTGCCTTTCTCATCTTGTAAATAAAAATGCTAAAGCATTTACAGTACTATTTTTATTTAGCCACATAGGTTTTTTCTAGCTCTTGTTCCCATATGGTATGTACCACTCACAATAAGTAGTCAAGATTTTTTTTTAAATATCCAGCTTCCTTATTTTGTGGACTGGCTTATCCTAAACTGTAGGAACTTGTAGATCCCTTTCAGGTAAATGCTAAATAATGTGTGATATGATCTCCCTTTAGAACCATTCTAATGATGGGGCGATATGTGGAACCAATTGAAGATGTTCCCTGTGGAAACATTGTTGGTCTGGTAGGCGTAGACCAATTCTTGGTTAAGACTGGGACTATCACTACATTTGAACAAGCTCACAACATGCGTGTCATGAAGTTTAGTGTCAGCCCTGTTGTCAGAGTTGCTGTGGAAGCGAAGAACCCTGCTGATCTTCCTAAGCTGGTTGAAGGTCTGAAACGTCTTGCAAAATCAGACCCTATGGTTCAGGTGAGTGGTAAACGGGCCTTTATTGTATTTTACAATAACTCTTAAACAGTGCTATTGCAGATATACCTCTCATGTATTTTTGCCATTGTTACCTCAAATGAATACAGAGTTTGGCAGTCAATTTTCTTTAGATAAAACACTTTCTAATTGAAGGAACCAGATTATGTTGTAGTAGGTTCTAGTTTCATTTGTTTTTGGATTCAAATAAACTAGATGGCCTGGCCAAAAAAATGCCTCCATGGGTTTTTTGCCTTCCTCTGGATCAACATTGCAGGAAAATAGGCTGAACTGGATGGACTTGTCTTTTTTTCAGCCCTATAAACGGTTACCTCGTGTTTGCACAAATGTATGTAAAATTTTCTGAAGTGATTGCTGTTTATTCAGTAACAATTCTTCCAAATAGAAAATATATGCTTGAGAACATATTAGAGGTTGAAATAGCTTTGTTTAGCCTCTGGAAGTAATGCCTGGTTTCTGACCCCTCCATACCAATTGTCCGGCCTGCTTATTGTTAATGCTGTGTGCTATATATGCCTTTTCCACAGAGAAAAATGGCTGTTTGGTACCTACATCAGTTAATTGTGAAACTTTTCTTTCTATTGTTTTGGTAAGTAGCTGATCTGTGGAGATCTCAGATTAAAAGCAGGAAAATAGAGCTAAACCACTGTACTAAAGCCTTATAAAAGCATTGTTCAGAATAGCTAGCGTTGGCAAAACCTTAACTGTCCTTGTCCATACTGCTGTTTTTGGGCATCTAATGCTTGAGGTTAATGATGCCTTGGGTTTTTAATAAATGCACTAAAATGAGTTACTAAGCAACAAATGGCGAGTAAATCGAACATCCTACCTGCTAACACTTGTTCTGCATTTACTTTAGTCATTACCACAGCTTTAGAAAGGAAAGTTCCAGATCTGCCTATTAAACAGTGTTATATAGTGTAGCTAATAGGAGATAGTGAGTCCAGCATTGAGACCATAAACCTGCTCTCAAAGCATCTAAAATTACCTGTAAACCTTTTTTTTTTTTTTTTTTTTTAAGCGGATAATAAACTCCATGGTGGGATTTATATTGTGAATTTTTAGCATGTTTAGGATACCTAAACCAGACTTTTTTTTTTTTTTAAATGTAACTGTTATGAATAGGAATTGCAGGCAGTTTCTTGTTTGTTATCCACAACATACTGAAAATAAAATCTACGGTGAAACCTTCTTAATGATGCCAACAGGACTGTACTTTTTACACCTATGCCGAAACGTGTCTATAAACGAGAGCAAAAGAAGTTGTGTGTTTTTAGGCCCAATGTTTTCCTTGGCTTTATCATTCATCTCGTTAACTTTGCTTCCCTCCTACTATCCCGTCTGAAACTTATGAACATGGTGTTCTAGCAACAGGTCACTTGTATGTGTTACCTATCTATCAACCCCCTGGAACTGTAAGTGTACAAACCCAAGCCATTTACCACAATGCAGCTCTTGCCGTGTGGGATGGATAAGGGGTTCTGCATGTACAGGAGGAACAGGGTTTACCAAGGGTAGAAAATGTACTGCATTAAAGTTTTCTTTAGCAGCCTATGTAATAAAACTAGTAATACTATCCCATTCTCCACAGCAAGTCTTGGCACGGCATAGCATGCATAGGAGCCTTGTCCCTTACTCTTCCTTGCTGCTGATTGCTTTAACTCTACCAAAATCCTTTCTACCTTTCCAGGTTTACCTTGAAACCCCACACCCACTTATTAAGCAAATTTGTCTTAAAGGTTCATGTGCTTTGTTCTACAGTGCATCATTGAAGAATCTGGTGAGCATATCATTGCTGGTGCTGGGGAGCTGCACTTGGAGATCTGCTTAAAGGATCTTGAGGAAGATCATGCCTGCATTCCTATCAAGGTTTGGAATCCTCATTTGGTTATTTACTTCAGCAGTCCCCAACCTTTGGATTAGTGACTGGTTTTCCCATTCCCTGATCCAGTAAAGGTTTAAAGGACTGATTGTAGAGGGTGGGTGGGGCAATGAATATTGCCGGCAGCATGATGGTTACATGCTTCCAGTGCAAGCATAACATGTATGCAGCCCAGGAACTGGCAGTGGTCCCCAGCCTGGCATTTGGGGACCCCTGATTTTTTTTTTTTTTTTTTTTTTTTTTTTTTTTTTTTGAACACAGCACCCTTGTTAGTAGGGCAGGTTTTTTGATAGTTGGCACTAAACTAATTTCCATTCTTTGTGCTTGTATTTGCCTATGGCTGTCGCAAACAGCAGTTCTCCAAGCTAAACTCATGAAAACAAACTAGTTGAGACATGTGCAGGGGTAGATAAGGTTACTTTTAACTTTTTTTAATACATTTTTCAAGAATGATTGAACATAATTGTCATTAATTTTTTGCTGGTGTAGTTAGATTTACTTTTCTGCTGCAGAAATCTGATCCAGTTGTGTCTTACCGTGAGACCGTTAGTGAAGAGTCCAACCAGATGTGCCTGTCAAAATCTCCCAACAAACACAATCGTCTGTATATGAAGGCTCGCCCATTTCCTGATGGCCTTGCTGAAGACATTGATAAGGGTGATGTATCTGCCCGCCAGGAGTTGAAGACTCGTGCTCGCTACTTGGCTGAAAAATATGAGTGGGATGTGACTGAGGCTCGAAAGATCTGGTGCTTTGGCCCTGATGGGTCAGGGCCCAACATACTGACTGACGTCACAAAGGGTGTCCAGTATCTGAATGAGATCAAAGATAGTGTTGTAGCTGGATTCCAGTGGGCTACAAAAGAGGTTAGCAAACACTGTTATTGGTTGAGTTGTTTTTCATCACTACTTTACAGTGTGATGTGATCTGTTGTTCAGACTTATTGGTGTATTGTATAAAGCTGCATTTGTTGCTGGTGCTAGTATAATACTGGACTTTAAACCTTTTCTAAAAAGCCGGGGCCAAACATTTTTTTTGTTCTTTCTAGGGTGCACTATGTGAAGAAAACTTGAGAGGTGTACGATTTGATGTACATGATGTTACCCTTCATGCTGACGCCATCCATAGAGGAGGTGGACAGATCATCCCCACTGCTCGTCGTTGTTTTTATGCATGTGTGCTGACTGCTCAGCCACGTCTGATGGAGCCAATCTACCTTGTAGAAATTCAAGTAGGTACATTGATTTTAGCCTTTTCTATTCCCTAATGCACATGACCATTAAAGTAATAACCTGTCACCAACTTTTTCCTACAGTGCCCTGAACAGGTGGTGGGAGGAATTTATGGCGTCTTGAATCGCAAGCGTGGCCATGTTTTTGAGGAATCCCAAGTAGCTGGAACACCAATGTTTGTGGTGAAGGCATACTTGCCTGTAAATGAGTCTTTTGGTAAGTGCAGCCTTAAGTTTTTTTACCATTACAGTTGCTTTGCCAACAATCAAATATGCTTGTTTTCCTGGAGGGGTTTGAATGCAGTTGAAAGCAGTATATGAATTTGCCTGTCTACAAAGTTGGGAACTCTTAATCAGGTGTTCTCTTCTAGCAAGGAAAGTGTGAAAATAACACTCCACGATTCAAGCATAGTTCTTCTGCATGCAATGTCTGTACAACTTCTATTCCATGTGGTTTTTGTGCATGCCTTTATTTTGTGATGTATGCACCACTCTTGCAGTCTTCCTAGCACAGCACGGACCACATTTTTGCCAGAACTTTTGGTTCTTCAGTAAGACTGTTTATAAAGCTTCCAGGTCATGAAAAGTCCCATATGGACTCCAGGTTTACCCATTGCAGGGGAAGGAGGAAAACTATGTAAGGTCAGAATTCAATTCAGCCCTGCAGGAGGAAAGTTTCAATTGTTGGCAGCCAAACAATCTGTACCTGGATAAAGCCCCTATTTACCCAGGACTAGAAGTAATCTTTTGACTTGTAGTTATGCAGCCTATTAAACATGACCAAAGCATTATTCACTACCTCCTTTCTTGGTTAGTAATTCCACCATCTGAGCCATTGCTGTAAACAATTCATTTTCTGTGCTGCTTTGGTGCACAGGAGAAGAGGACGTCCTCTAAACATTTAGGGAACTTTTTAAACTTATTTGTTAATTGCTCTGTAAATATGTATCAATGTTAAGGATAATCCATTCTGTTTCCAAACACAATCTGTAGAAAATGTCTTTGATTATATAGGATGTTACTTGGGTTGTTTACAGAATGGATTATTAGAAATAACTATAGCATGGCAAGTATGCAATAAGAGAAGTGATTTGTCAGCTTTATTTGAAAAGCATTTACAAACCTTTCACTAAAACTTACTTCAAACTGCAAAATTTTTTCCTTCTTCCACAGGTTTCACTGCTGACCTGAGATCAAACACTGGTGGCCAGGCTTTCCCCCAGTGTGTATTTGACCACTGGCAGATTCTTCCAGGAGATCCTTATGATAACACCACCAGACCCTGCCAAGTTGTTGCTGAGACACGCAAGAGGAAGGGCTTAAAAGAAGGCATCCCAGCTTTGGATAACTTTCTTGATAAGCTGTAAAAGCTCTTACATACTCCATACTTACGGGGTCAAAACTGAACTTTAAACAAATGTCAGTTATCCTGTGCTTTAACTTGCACACTGAAAATTGTAATCCCCCCCCCCCAGCCTTGGAATACTTAAGACTTCATGGTTTATCATGGGACCATCCTTTGCTAATTAAGATGAAACGTATTCATACGAGAACCCTTAGTTTAAAGTTAAATAAGTGACAGACCACAGAAAAAAATACTGTGCAATCACAGCATGAATTTGGTGCCATTAAAAACAACTGAAATTTGGAAATTCTTGTATTCTTTGTTTCTGTGCGGATATTTACGCATGAATGAATTTCTATAGCCAAAAGCAGCTGTGAAAATTCCAGGACATAAATGTTGCTCTGTAAGAAATGGCGCATTCTTCTAGTTTGTTTCGTGAAAATCTTTCTATAACTATTGTTGGTATAGTTGAATCTAACTAAACTGCATGTGTAGATCTTTCCATGGTAAGATAGCAATCTTATTAAATAGGGAAAAATGTTAATCCTTTAGAGTAGTAATATCATTTAAAATTGGTGTAGAATGCATTCTGATTTCATGTAGAACATAAAACTTTCTTGTTGATGCAGTTTGTATGCTGTACAAGAGAGTTTGCACAGCTTAATTTACACACTGTCAATAGTCTTAATGGACCTTGTCTTTACAAGCATTATGAGCCTTCTGAAACCATTGCAGCACAGGCTGCTATGGACCCTCTGAGCAGCCTGGCTGTCAAATTAACTTTCATTTGTGGGGAAATACACAATTTTGAAGCGAGGGTAAACCTTACTCCAAGGATTTAAGTTAATTTATATCTGACTCCTAGAACACTTGTTCCATGGCTGTTAATATTTTACTACTGTAGTACTTCATGGAGAGGCTAGTATATATTTTAGTTCTGTATATACAAGTGCATTGGTTAACTTCTGCAGTGTAAAACTCATTCTTGCCCTACAATTAAGATCCCCTGGCTGGACGCATGGATTTAAGACCTATCCTTGGTCATAGAGTAACATACTTTATAAAGCTGAAGACACAAGTTCAGCCATTTCAGCCTATTTTCCTGCAATGCTGATCCAGAGGAAGACCAAAAACCCATGAGGCCAGAGCCAATTATCCTCGTATTAGAGCCATTATAATACTATGAGTTTTAAAATCTTTTAAGAAAGATCGCTGACTTTATTACTGACTTGCATTCGTCCTGTTACTGTTGGCTAAACATTAAAGATTTACTGCACTTGTGTACGCTTGTATCGGTGACTTCCACAGTAGACTATCTATAGGTTATATAGACAGTTTCCCAATGTTCCTGTTACTACATCAGGTATCACCAACCCCTCCTAGCTTCTGTACCGTGTAAGTAAATATTAGCAACTTTTGTTCATGCAACATTTTTACAAAAAGTGTAATCTCAAAAGCAGCCTTGGATAGTTCACATTTTTTTCATTAAAAAAAGATCATAAACATATGACTTTCAAAAGACATTAACAAAATATGTCTTCCGGGTGTTCCCTTTTCATACACTTTCATTAAAGTCCCAGTGTAAACAGAAAATAATCCCAGAAACCTGGTTCTGTGTGCAGAGAGAACAACCTGCATAGGAGTATCTTCAGCTTCTGGGGGAAGGAGGGACTACTTCATGCCACACAAGAGTTCATGCTGACATGTTGGCCCTCCTGTAAACACATAGAGATAAATCTGAACTGTACACATACTGTAGGAAGAAAGAACCTCTAGAAATAAAGTGTGGAAATCTGTAGGATAGATATTATAGTGTTAAATCCTAAAGAACAGCTTCAGAAGGAAGTGTGGGGCATTTTCCACATAAATTACAGGCTGCTTTCACAGTTCAGTGAGAATGCTGTTACTGATGGTACTTTGGACCCAACAGACACTCCATAAACGTTATTAGAGCCTTACAAGGGCAAGCTGCAGTACTGGGACGGCAGGAGGAACGTGGTTCTTCAGTTTGCCAATAACACAGCTCATGTTGGTTCTAGCAAACCTAA
>WMED01014357.1:0-14052 GCA_019650415.1 Pipa parva | reverse complement strand
TCCGAAGAAGCTGTTTGCATTAAGGACTCTTATTATTTTTCCTGTATGTTACAACCTATGCAGGCGCTGTCATTTGTTGTTCATTTGTCCAGAAATGATCTCACCGTTTCTCTGCCATTACCAAGCTTAGTTTTTGCAGTTTTTAAAGTGTGATGTCATTGTTTTCTTCTACTTTATTTTTGTAAATGCACAGATTTCTTCTCACGTGTCAGTGCTCCTTTAACTCAGACGCCATTAAATTGTATGGATTAAGGTGGCTGAAGACTATAAGCAGGATGACATTTATAATCTCCTGTAGTGCAGGAGATGAGGTAATCTGCCAATGATCTTTGCTTATTTATTTTCATTTAGTGAGATTGATTGACATTATATAATTACAGGTCCCAGATATGTCAGATATCTTCTGCGGGATGACATTCTTTTATCTGCATGACTAAGGCACCTTATAATGGCTGTATTTTTATGTGGGAGTACAACCAAACGCACATTTGCAGAAGGGCAAAATAATATCCCATCACACAAGGGAATGCAATAGTGGCAAATCAATAAAAATGGTAATTGTGTTGGATTTACAAGCATTACTCTGCACTTGTCCTTACATTTATAATGACCGTGTGTCTTTTTAGATTTACACAACCTGTTGACTCTAGAAGTAGTAAAACAGACCAAGAGGACAGCACTGTACATAGACAGCACCAATATGGTGCGGAGCATCTTATCAACAATATAGCGCAACTGAAGAAATTGGATAATAAAAATCGCACTGAAATATCCTATGCAATCAAAACTGAACAAGACCAATCAATAATGGAACCTCATTTTGTGTGGACTTCATGTATTAATTGACTGAATATAGTTAATAAAGTCCATTCAAAATGAGGTTCCAGCAGCGTTCACAGCATTTTACAATGAGGCAATGTCTCCTAGACCTGTATATCTGAGGCTGGATTATATTAAATGTATTATGGCATATATGATAGCATATGGAACTTTACAAAACCTCTAGAAGGAACACCAACAATAATCTATATTATAATTACCTTATTTCCTGATATAACCCATTATCAATCTTTAAAGAAGAAAAATATGTTTTTAGCAACATATTTATGGGGTTATTCCCTAAGGTGTGAATTTGATAGTCAAATTCTCAAACAGCGGATTCACAATTTTTTTCAATTGTGACTGCAACAGTTTTCCATAGTAAAGTTGCGACTGTGACAATATTCTCATTATAAAGACGCAACTGCGACAGTAGCAGTCTATTGCGACTGTCTTTAGCTGGTGAATTCACACCTATTCTCTACAATTGAGACTTTAATGAATAACCCCCTTAAAGTCTGAAGATACTTCCATCATCTTCTGTCTACTTTCCCTTGTTACTTTTGCATTTGATCAACACATCAGTATTTTGTAATGGGATAAAAGAAAATTGTTAATTGCATGCACTTATTTCTTTTACATCAGGGGTCTGAAACTCGCAGCCCGCGGGCCAACTGCGGCCCTCGGAACGCGAGTTTGCGGCCCCCGGTCCTGCGCTCCACCAGGCGTTTTGTTCGCTGGTGGAGCGCTGGATCCGACACAGAGGGAGTCCTAGCTGACTCCCTCTGTGCAAAGAGGAGGGCTCCTGTGACCCGATCAGTCACAGGAGCCAATAGGAACCCGGGAGCACATGTGATTAGCGCTTCCAGATTCCTTCTCCCCTAATGCGCTGCCAGCAGCGGCAGCAACAGCACGCGCTGCCGAACTCTGCCGGGGGTAAGTAAAACTCCCCCACCAACCATCCCCCCCATGGCCACCACTGTAAAATAATAAAATAATCCCCAATGCCCCACCCACAATACTCCCACACACCCCAGTGACCCCACAATACCCCCCCAGTGGCCCCCCAATACCCCCAGTGTCCCCAGCTTGCCCCCCAGCCATAAAATTTACCCCCAATTATAATTTTTAAAAAATCACAAATTTGCAAGTAGCCCATATTGCCCCGCAGAGCTGCACATTGCCCCGCTGACACGCGTATTTCCCCACAAAGGTGTTAATTTCCCCAGCAGATGCAAATCACAGAGCAGAGCTGCATATTGCTCCACAAAGCCGCTGATTGCCCCGCAGGGCCAAGTATTGTTTTTAATCTGTTGTTTTCTTGTGGAAAACCTGATGTGGCCCAGCCTCACCCAGACTCTACTTCCAGCAGCCCCTGGGTAAATTGAGTTTGAGACCCCTGCTTTACATGGTTTTCATTTTAGCAACAACTAAACTTGCTTCTTAACAACTAAAGTTTAACAATTCAGCAAGACAACCCTCTAAAACTAGAAACTTCCATATTTAAAGGGCACGACATGGAACATAATACTTGTAAAATAATAACTAGAAGATATCTAGCAAAATCACCATTGTCTTTAGAATTCAGTATGTATTCTATTGCTTATCACTTTAATATTTAGGGGAATATGCATCACAAACTGCAACAGAAAAGTAAGAGCCTAGGGCAGGGGTCGACAATCTTTGCAGAGCAGGGAACCATTTAGCTCCCTCCTCCACCAGTGAAAAATGTTTCTGGAGCCACAAAGGGGGAGGAGCACACACTCCTGATCACATGACCTGCCAACGTCCAATCAAAAGAAGCATTGTAGGTCAAGGGAGGGAGGGAGACGAGCTCAGAGCCAGAGCAAGGCAGCTGAAGAGCAACATGCGGATCTCGAGCCGCAGTTTGCCAACCCCTGTCCTAGGGCTATTAACACTATGATAGGCGCAGGGCTTTACTCCTATTCAGAATTGAGGACATTCGATTAGGATTGTAACATTCAATGCAGATATTACTTTATGAGCAGAATCAAAATGATAGATTTCTACCGACATACAGACAATTCAGTATTTGATAATAACAGTCCCATTTACACAGTGTTTAAAGTGCACCTGTCACCTCAAAACCAATACTAATTTAGGTTGTACTGATGAAATAAATGTTTTTGTAAATATATATGTATTTTTAAAAATGTACCTTTTGTACAGCATTTCTCTCTGTCATCTTCCCTTTTCTTTCCTGAGTGTCGGGTGGGTGAGAGTAGCCGGGATCTGATTGAAGGAGCTATAATGTCAATCTTCATTTAGCCCCACCCACCCGACTCAGGAAAGAAAAGTCAGACTGACAGGGAAGATAACAGAAATGCTGAATAAAGGTACATTTTTTATATGCATCTATATTTCCAAAAACATTTATTTCATTAGTACAACCTAAATTAGTATTAGAGTTTAAAGGTGACAGGTGCACTTTAACAGAAAAGTGCTAGTATTGTTAATTTTACCTAATGACCCTCCATGTCATCAGCTGTTTTCACTTATTATTCGGACTCCGTAGTTACCTGTGTCTGATAGGGTTGACTTTTTCATTCTAGTCAAGGGTTCATTGTCTGGGTTAGACTGTTTGAAAAGCTATAGCCAAATGTTTTTCCTTAACACATGACCAATACCAGCATAAGGAAAATGAACATGTCCCTCAGAAGAAAAGAGGTTCTGTCTGAATCCAGATTGTACCTTTAAGGAAAAGCGTGGTTTGTTTCTCTCCATAAATTGAAACAAATCTGATCTAAAGCTCATTTACTGTCTTGGAACAAAATTGATCTTGCTTTCACTTTTGATTCACTGAATGGAAATTTTTGAGAGGAAGAAAAATAGCCTTGTTCTGTTGGCTTAAATAAGCCACAGTTAGAAAGACTGGCAAATCACATGCTGTTACATTAATGCCCAGTCTTACTTTTCCTGTGTCATAACAGTTTCCCATGAGCCTTTTTAATATTTCGACCCAGTATTATTTTCATTTCTTTTTTCGCAATTTCATATCTACGAAGTCTTTAAAAAAATAATAAATATTCACTAATGTGCAAAAGTTCTAGGAATATATCAGTACAGTTATCTAAAGCAGAGATGCTTTCAAAAATGACGACGTAAAGAAATTCTAAATATCAGAACATTTACTGTAAAAAAAAATAAATAAATAAAGTGCAGTTCTGCTACAGAATGATGTTTGGGGTGAATAAAATGTCTCCCAGACATTATTCCACCTTGAGGATTCGAAATATCCAGACCAAATCTGTTTGCAGAGTCCCAAAACCTCTGGAAAGCTCAGTGGTGCTTTACTGTTGGTTGCAAACACTCATCCATTTAACTCTGTGTAGCTCTTGGACTCCTTTGCTTTTTTCTTTTGTCCACAGCCCAGTCTTTGCGTTTTTGCCCATAGGTGATTGTCTCTTGGCTCTGTTAGTGCATTAGACTTAGAGGAACGGCCTTTTGTGATTAACACTATGAAAGTTACTTGTTTTAAGGATTCTCTGGCCTATAGCTTGGTTACCTGGGTTACATTGTTCAATTGAACGCTAATTGCAGTGTTGGACACCTTCTAATTTCAAAGGAATGTCTGGGTGATGTATCTCTATTCTACTGCATCTCTGCCCTGCTTTGTGTTTTTGTAAGGATTTGGACAATAAAGTCTGCACACTGTCTTTCATTAAAGTGTAAGTAAAGTTATTGACCAAACTATACATATATATTATATTTATAATGTAGAACCAAAACTTAAACATTGAAAAGTAAAAACAATTTTGTGTTTTTCATTTCTCACCTATTAATCCTGCAATCCTGTCTCACCTCTGCATTACTGTGTACTTGCTTCCTGTATAGTGCCGAGAAGCCCTGCCCCCTAATGAGGTCACACAATGACTCATTTTGCTAGTGCATGTTTGATAATCTGATACTTTACTCTCACTGCACAAGCCCTGCAGCACTGAATTTCAGCACTGCCTGTGTCGTTTTTAAGACAGAGAATGTGAGAGGGGTGGGGGCATGGCCTCATACTCTACAGAAGGAGGAATATTTTACAGAGGGATAACAAGTGCTGCAGAGTGAAAAGGTGAGAGAGGATTTCATTAATTGTTTTTTCCACTTTACAATACTTTAATGGGGCAAACTTTATAAATAGAGTTTACTTACACTTTAAATTAGTATCTGATAAAGTTCGATTGAGACTTGTTTTGTACTTCTCATTCTTTGAGAAACTCACTACACAAGCTTAATTCTGAGGTAAAGAATGAGAGAAATGGTGTTCTCACTCTCACCAAGTTTACTACCCAGTCAGAATAGAGTAGAGCGCTGTGTTGGCTGATGTCGGCTCATTAAAGGAATTTGTAGGCTTCTTGTGTGTAGAATATTTTAAGGAACACTAAGTAATAAGTTCCAAATACTGCATTATTAAAAGGACTGTTAAGTCCCCAGGGGAATAATCCTAGTAAAAGTCATTTTGTGCGCATACTATATTTTTTTTTTTTACCTAACGTTAAATGTCCAAAACCAGTGCCTTTTACTTCCTGGTTAATACCAGCTAATATAAAACTGCTAGTTGAAGACTTGATGGCATCCCAAAAGGGACAATCTTTTTCAGAGCTGCAGTGGTATAAAGTTTAACATTCTCTGATTGGCAGAGGACCACTGCACTACACTTACTTGTTGACAGGAGATCTACATAAATGTATCATTATTAAGCACTTGCTTCTTAAAACTTAGAGGCACTATAGTGCCAATATAACTGCACACGTAAATATAAAACTCCTGTCCTAAGCTGACACAAATAATTAAAAAAACATTTATGGAAGAAACAATACTTGCCATTTGTTTCCCTTAATTAGTTTTCCTGAGAGCTGACATTTTCCTCTCCCTCTCCTTTCTGTTCTGCATGAGAACAAAAAGCTGCCTCACTGTGATTGGTTAAGCAGTGTGCTGACCTTTTGGCCGCATAAATTAAGTTGAATGCAGGAGATTACAGAAGGAAAGCGGACTTGTGCCCATGTGCTAATTAGTAAGTAGGGCAAAATGTCCAGGGGAGGGTACCTTTTCATGGAAAGCTGTCCAGTACATAACACACACACACATGAGGCTACTACTAAGCATATCTCCCAAAAACCCTAAAAGCTGTTTTCACTTTGGTTAACTAACTGTGATATCTCTGTATAATCTGAGACTTTTTCCCATAATTGTGGTTATGTTCTTCAAGATGGATTACAAAAATATAACCCCGTTGACCTTCAAGAGAACTTGAAACTTTCTTTTGTGGAATCTTCCTATAAACTACTTGACAACAAAAAGTAGATCTCAAGCTTTCACCTTCTTTTTCGGTGTAAAATTTAGTTTTTCTTTCATCATGGTAACATTTCCAACTCTTTTGGGTGAAATTTATTAAACTTGGAAAGATCCTTTGGTTTGCATTGTTCTCGTGAGTTTTTTTAGAGGTTTTGAGATGATATGGACAGTATGGCTACCTTTCCATCAAAAATGTCAAAAAATCAAGATTGAAAACTCGAGAAAAAAATCTTGCGAGAACAATATGAGATTTCACTCAATAACCTTGGAATGACCCAGAGCGGTCTATCCAAGTTTAATAAATTTCGCCCATAGTATCCAAAGTAGAAGGACATGCATACTCTATGTGGAAATGAGACAAGACAGCTTTACGTAGAAGCATCTTAGAAACTAGCTTGAGAATGTCTGTCTTTGTATTTGTGTTCTAACTTACTTATAGTGTGCTGCTGGGAGACATTAGGAAAGCTAAGTTTTATACTCACCTAAAGTAATTTCCTTTCATGTCCAAAGATAGCACAGAGAGAGCTTCATTCTTTTAATAAAGTTTATTTCTTTGTTCTATGTTTGGTCTTTTATTGTGGATATTACTGTTCGGAACACTTAGGGAATGGAGAAGAAGAGGGCCTTTTAAGCTTTTGCTAGGGGGGAAGGTTTACCTGGATGCGTGTGTCTGACTAATTATGCTATACTGCCTTTGGAGATGAAAAGAAACAGAATTTGCTTTGAACAAAAATGTAAGCTTTTTTTGGTAACACACAAAATTTCAGTTAAAACAAGTTGAATGTAAAATGTAACATTTTTTTTCAATTGATATTTTTTGCTGTTGCAGAAGTAAAATTATTAATTAAATTAATCTTGTTTAGAATGTCCGACTTTTCTCTTTAAAGACAGTTACATATCCATTTAATACCTTTAAAAATTTAATTTTTTGGGAGTGCTCGATCCTCTTTCCAATATTATATGATCAAATCAGTTATATAATAGATAAAGTGCCTTACTTTTGTCTTTAAACTGTTTTCTTTTTCTTTTTTCTGTATTATTGGTTTAAATTTATGTGTGAATTTCGCAATGATCTTTAAATGATGTAAAGTTGTTCTTTAACGAATGCAAAACTCAATAAAAATGTTTGAAATAAAAAAAAAAAAATTTAATTTTTAACTACATAAACCCCTGTAAACAGACTGATTAATGACAAGCAGAGATGGCAGAGAGGAGAAGAACTATTGTAGGCCCAAAGTAAGCACTCCTTATCTGTGTAAAAACAAAATTAGCGAGATATCACATTTTCTGAGGACTGGACCTCTTTAAATCCTTAAGGTGCAGCCAAACCTCTGTTTTGTGGGGCGGAATTTTAAACGGTTTTCTTGAAATAGCATTCATTTAAAAGCTATAGTTTTTATAATGATATTTAAATAATATTTGATTCTCTAGAAGATCTAATATCGGCTTAAGTCGATAGGTCTGATAGATAAGAATACAATAAAACATTAAAGGGGACCTAAAGGTATAAAACAAAAAAGACTTATTAAAAACCTTACCAGATATAGAGGTGAATCGCTACAGTCACAGCATTAGCCGTGGTTTATTTAGCTGGCACCTAATGCTTCTTCACAGTGCGCTGGCTGACAGAGAAGCCAGTGCGAAGTTCCTCCCACTTGGTTCACCGGCCTCACACAACAACATGATTATTGTGGGGAGCGTTCTCATTGGCCCCCGCAATGAACGTGATGATGTTTCAACCATTTATCACCGGCGGTGAATCAAGTGGGAGGAGCTTCGTGCTGGCTTCTCTGTCTGCCTGCGTACTATGAAGGAAGCATCGGGTGCCGGGTAGTTAAAGCACAGCTCATGCTGTGACTGTAGCAATTCACCTCTATATCTAGTAAGGTTTTTAATAAGTCTTTTTTTGTCTTATACCTTTAGTTCTCCTTTAAGCGCTGAGATCTGAAATAATTTTTAAGATGTTACGAGATTCTTCATCATATTATTCACAATACAAGGCATCCATTTTTCTATTGCCCGTCCCAATCTCTTATGCTCACATATGATTGGATTTGCATTGTGCCTGTCTATTTCTCCAACATGCATCATTGCAATGTAACGTCCACTCATACGTGAGCAAATGTACTTTACAGGGTAAAAGAGACTAAGTGAAATTAAATTACATTTCTGTAAAAGACAATACAATGGGGATGTAGTAGTGTATAGTGTATCAATATCAATCATTTTGTTTTGTAACTAAACTCTTACAGCTTTTAAAGTTGTTATATGTTATGAGCCTTGGTCGTAATAGTGGTTTAGTGTCTGTTTAATGTAATGCCCATGTGCACACATAACCTCCATTGGGAAAGCAGCTTTTATCTACACTGGTATATTGTAGTTTTGTGAACCTCTTTTCCAGCATGCCATAGTCATCCTTCATCTGTATACAGATAATCATGTCCCTTCTGTCCTGCCCCCCTAACATCTCTCTCATTGTATTGCTAGTTGACTGGGGTAACCCTCTTCATCCCAGTGTAATTGAAGATGCCGATTGTTCCACATACTTTTTTTTTATCTCTTTCTATGATTCTTCCCTAGGGTATCTTCCTTCTTAAAATATTTCAGCACCATGTAAATAAATAATCGCAAGTGCACATCCGAAAGCTTTATAGTTTTCTACTATACAGCACATAGTTTGCAGCGAGATTTTCATCCTCTCTCTGCTTCAGCTGATTTATATTTAATTGTAACCTACCCATCTCCCAACCTCATAAACCGCGTGAAACATAGCTACCCATTTTTGTTTATCTTCAGGCATGAACTGAAATCTTTTATTGAACTGTCCTTAATATGAAATCTTCCTCTTCCATTTTGTTGGAATCGGATTATACGTATAGCCGTATTGTAAATGATAAGATGCCTGTGTTAACCCAACACTTTTAATGCGGGTTAATGCAGTCTTTGGCTATTGCAGGAAGGCTGATGCATATTGGAGAATTCACATTAGCATAGCCACTACTTGTCCTATACTAGATAATGGACTCAAAGGTTAAGAGCAAAGACTCAACAGCTCCAATCAGTGAAGCTTTTCCAGGGCTAATTACCACTTTACTGTGCTGACTGTAATGTGACATGTTTATTGCCTTAACTAACAACTCATTAGCTTAGTTGATGTTTTTGTCAATATTAATTCCTTCATTTAAGCCAAGTCAAAGTTTAAACAAAGATGTCCAGACTGTAAAGAGGGCAGGATTGGAAACGTTGCTTTAACTTTGCTATGTTTTGCTTCTCTGCAGTGGGACCGGTTTTCAGTCCGTTTCATGTTCAGGTCTCAGAATAAAATGTCAGGGTATACAATTAACATGCACCTATCATAATAATGATCAAAGTTCAAAAGTAATGCATTGCTGCTTGCTAATAGGTGTACACAGGGGCATGGCACGTATTATTCCTGATAAACGCTTGTTTAATTTGCAGATCTTTTACATTGGTCATTCTGTGACATCAGAGATTTCTTAAGTATGCTAATATAGGTTTCTGATGATCTGTTTTATATATGTAGCTAAACAGAATATGAACCCCAAAATCTAATGGTGACAAGAAAATAGCCCTAGTCTCTTCCATGCCTTAGTCTAGACACCCAAAGCAATACATATAACATGAACAATAAGGAGACTGGCTCATACATGTGATGGCTTTGCTACAGGTTTTATTGCACATAGTACATTACATGCTTCAGGCAATAAGGTCTTTGGCATGTGTGCATTTCCCAAAGTGCTCATTATCCAAAAAATGTAATGTATTGTGGGCAATAAAACTGCTGTTAGTGCTACCATGTGTATGAGCCACTCACCAATTGTTCAATTTATACTTATATATGTAACTATTGTGTAATCTTTAAAGCACGTTTTAGAAAATGGGCTTACTTGTTTGTGTAAATGAGCAATGGTGTAACTGGAGACAACTTTGGCTTTCACACCTTGGCTATACAGAAATCCCTTTAAAGAAGAACTAAAGCTTGTTTTCTCCAGGGTTGATTCTTAAGGAAGGAGAGGGGGAAATATTCAACTCCTTCACTCTTCTGACCCCTGCTTGAAGGTAGAGACTATCTTAATTTCTTCTGTTCCAGCGCTTCAATCCTCTTCACTTCCTGTTTCCTCTTTAACATTGGTGTTATTGAATAGGAGCCAATAAACCAGAAGAGTATTGTGGCTCTTGAAGAGAAGAAAACAAGATTGATGAAATCTTGAAGCAAGAGGCAGCGCTGGATCAAAGGAACTGATCAGTAAGTATTTCCGTCCCCTCTTAAGAATCACTCCGACAGAGAACAAGCTTTAGTTCTTCTTTAATGCCAGTCTTGAGCGTTGACTTTGTTCACCTATAGAGACACATATGTTAAAGCATGCATTCCCTTATACAAATGAATTTGTTACAATCCACCTATGGCTCTGTGCTTGTGAACGTGTCTACTTACAAGTGTGTACATTCACACTGCATCAAGGTAAAATTTTACTGAGCATTTCTTGCCGTAATGTAGTGATCGATATAGCGCATGGCCTCAAATCATTAATATATTGACAAAAAAAATGACATTGTCGTAACATGGATCTATTGATAGCTCTTCATTATGCTCTTAAAGAGGCAAATGCCACAACAGAATTAATAATAGTCATTTATATTCATGATACTGCCATTAAGCAATAATGTAACATTGGTAATGTTGCAGTTTTGTCGCTGTTGAATATTAGCTAGCATAATTAGCAGCAATTAGGAAATGATTTGTTTCATTCATTTAAGTGAATGACAATTCCTAGCTCACGCCTGCATTTTGTTTCTGTATTTTGTAGTGATGCAATATTGCACATAAATGCACATTCTGTAAGGCTTAGAGATCTATGAGAGTTATCCGCCAGGGGACGTATTAATATAATTTACTAAATAAGTGCTTGTTGCGAAGTGCGCATTTTCAGTAGATTCAGTCAGTAAATTGTTGCTACACTCTTTATGCCTTTAATCTGTTACGCCAACATGTAGAATTATATATTGGCTACTTCAATATGTTTTTTTCTTCTGTGTTGCAAGATGAAATTTTATTTTGGTCCCAGAACCTTGGAACAGTCGCAACCTCTGAACCCATTGTGGTAGGAAGTTTTCTATGACTTATCTTAGAATTATTCCATATCGGTCCCTTTGTTTTAATTTATAAAGATATCCTGGCCCAACACCAGTGTATTTCACAATTGTGAGTTGTATCCAGTGCCACCCTGAAGCATCCACAGCCTACCAAAGTGGCCATGTACACCAGAACTATCATAATATATTATCAGTTTTACAGGACTTTACAAAAAAAGCCAATTGCCCAAATTATTATTGTAATTAAATGTAACTAGGGACCTCCAAATGTTAAATGCTTTTTGGAATTGGGCCTAGCTTCCCAATACTGGGACCTACCAAGAAGATCTTCTGGTGCTGTGATGGACCAGTTTGACCTTGGTTGTACCTACCTAATAACAAGGAGAAGCTCTCACTCAAAGCTGTGTATGCATTAGACAAAACCACAGCAAAACAATTTGCTTCTGCAGACAAGACCTGATATTCCACGCTCTGCATCAAAACTAGTATCTAGAAGATGGATGGTTTAAAAACAATTGTTTCCAGCGCTCTGCAATAAGAACAGTTTTGTAATGGATTTAATTTGTTATTCTATTTATCAACACATTTTTATAAACGTCCCTTATTACTAATTCATTTTGTTTATGCTGCAATCACATAAATCACCATGTACCGGATTGGAGTGTAAGTGAATATAATAAGTAATCCCACAAGAATGCCATAGAAAATTAGCAATTGATTTCACCCTGTTTAGTGTCCCTCCTTCTCTCCATTTTTTAAAGCCCCCAGACTTACCCTGTGAGATGTTGCCTGCCTTTGTTGTTTGGCAGTAGTTTAAAATACAGTATGCCTTTAGAAACTGTGCTTTATCACAAAGCCAAATTGAAAAACCTATGCCCTGTCTTCACTTTCTTACATTCAGGGCTCTATTCATTTACTTCCCCCTGTCTTGTAGGATTGATTTTTGTGGCTTTAAGTTGGAGGATACAGATTGATCTCTAGAAGGATGCTCAGTTAGGCTACAGGAGTCAACATTTTTATTTTAACTCTGTGATCAGGAGTTATTTTGGATTTAATTTTTTTTTTTTTAATGTTAGACTTATCAGGAGGGCAGGGGAATGTACAAATTTGTATTAGCACAATTCCAATAACATATTTATTATAGAACAAACATATAGAAACTGTAAACCCATTACTTTTTCTCAATCCAGGTTTCACTGATAATTGGAACGGACTATAAAGTTTCAGAAAAGTTGTAGTGGATGTTAACAGGAATATTTTTAGACGGTTATTATTTAGATTTGCATTTCTTGCTAATTTGCATCTTCAGCCTATTGTTTTCTCTCTACTTGAAAATTTCCGTCTGATCCTTAAGGTGATAAAAGTGGTATTCAGGACCCCCACCCCGTTACTGCTATCGCTAATAGCATTACACTGTCAACATAAGTAAATATCCCTTAAATCTGCAGCATGGCTGAGGCCAGCACAGTTTACTTACATTGACAGGGTAGTGCAATTAGCACTCGAAGAAGCGTGGGGCCCGATTACCTGTCAGTATCAGTTTAACATATATATAAGTCCCCAATTGGAAGGTAGCCGTGCTCTGCAATCAGGAAGTCAGGAACCTAATCGATCTTGCTTTCCAGTCTAACAGAAAATTTAAGTCTCTCATTGGAGAGCTGAGATGAGTGAATAAATTGTTGCTACCACCTGTTCCCTGTACTGGTGATTATAGTGCATTATCCTTTTTGTTTGCTTGACTCAACACTGATTGAAAATGTATTTTTATACAAGGATATAGATGCAAGCTCACACACTGGGTGGTCTGGTTGCTCAGTGATTAGCATTGTTTCTTTGCAGTGTTGTGGGTCCAGAGTTTGACTCTATCCATGGTCTGCATGGAGTTTGTATGTTCTTCCAGTGTTTGTTTGGGGTTTCTTCCAAGTATTCTGGTTTCTTCCCACGATCCAAATTGTTTAAATGAATTGTCCCTAGTCAGTTTAGTGACACAAAGTTACAAAGCACTGTACAAAGTAACAATACAATTATAATACAGACATAGGAAAGTGATTAACATAGTACAAGTGAAGTAAAATACAAGTGTAGAATCATGGTAGATCAGGGGTCGGCAACCTATGGCTTTTTTGATAGCCATATCTGCTCTTTCACTGTAATAATTGGTGCAAGCACCGCTCATTACAGTCTGCCGGCAAGCTCTGTAGAGGGAATGCTCTCTCAGTGCTTTTGGGTTGCTAGCCAATTCGGAGCCAGTGATGTCACCGGCTTCTGGGTTGCTAGCCAATCAGGAACAGCTGACGACACCACGAGTCCGGATTGCTAGCCAATCTGGAGCCGCATGTGACGTCAGTGGCTCCGGATTCAAAAGGGCTGAGGGAGCCGCATGTATATGGCTCCCTCAGCCCAAAAGGTTGCCAACCCCTGATATAGATTGTATGTATGTATATAAAATTTTATTTAGAAGGCTCCGCTAGGTTACACAGCACTGTACAATGTAACAATACAAATATAATACAGACATGAGAAAGTAACATAGTACAAGTGAAGTAAATTACACGTGTAGAATCATATAGATTGTATGTATGTATGTATGTATAATTTTATTTATAAGCTCCGCTAGGTTACACAGCACTGTACAATGTAATAATACAATTATAATACAGACATGGGAAAGTAACATAGTACAAGGGAAATAAATTACACGTGTAGAATCATATAGATCGTATGTATGCATAATTTTATTTATAAGGCTCCGCTAGGTTACACAGTGCTGTACAATGTAACAATACATTTATAATACAGACATGGGAAAGT
>WMED01014356.1:3064-14052 GCA_019650415.1 Pipa parva | reverse complement strand
TGTGCTGTTGCTGCCACTGCCTGCAGCACATCAGAGGTGAAGGAACCCGGAAGCACTGATTGCATGCACTTCTGGGTTCCTATTGGCTCCTGTGACCGATTGGGTCACAGGAGCCCTCCTCTTTGCATGGAGGGAGTCAGCCAGGGCCGCAAATGGCCCGCAAGTTTGAGACCCCTGCTGTAAATGATTCTCTTAATTACAGGATGTCAGGGAGCAGAGAGCGATTGGGTGAAGGGCTGTCCCCTCTGCGGAGAATTCTGGCAGCAGAGTTTAAAATAGACTGGAGTGGAAAGAGGTAAGAAACTGGAAGGGCAGATAGAAGAACATTGCAGTAGTCCAAGCGGGACAGGACAAGAGCATGCATGAGGGTATTAGTAGTGGAGCAAGAGAGAAGGGGGCAGATCTTGGCAATGTTACGAAGAAAAAAATTGACAGGATTTAGCAGTGGTAGAGATGTGTTTAGAGAAGGAAAGAGCAGAGTCAAAAATCCCTCCAAGACAACGAACAGAGGTTACGGGGCCAGGTTTGGGTGGGAAGATAATCAATTCCGTTTAAGTAAGGTTTAATTTCAGCTGGCGCTTGGCCAACCATGAGGAGATTGCCAAGAGACCGTTGGAAATTTGAGACTGTAATTCAGATGTTAGCACAGGAGTGGATAAATAGATTTGGGTATCATCAGCATTCAAGTGATATTGGAGACCAAATGAATTGATATCAATTATGTGGAATAATTCATTCTGCACTACAATTTAAAGCAAAGGAGTATATTTCACTTTTGTTGTTGTTACTAGACCACGTTTAAAAAGTAAAGGGCTCATAGCTGATTCCTAGCTTTAAATTCTCCCATAATGCTCCAGATAGCCAGGGAGGAGGGTCCCTGACATATGAAATGGAAGGAAGTAAAAGGAAACATGCAAACTTTTCAATATTACAAATGAAATCTAATAAACATCAGGGTGGCCACCTCGTTAAAAAAAAATAAAAATTATTGACATTTTTAAAAATATTTATCATCCAATATTTTTTATGGATATGTTCATTTGCATACCATGATTATTTTATATTATTATTACATATTTCAATGCAACTGTCCCACAAACACAGCAGGCTTGTACAATTAAAGACAGGATTATATCTTTCACTCATCTGGACATTTTTCTTACCGATACGTGTAATGTTGTTCGTAAAATTTACTTATGGTTGGCAACCCTGCAAAACCTATCCAAATAACACTGGATACCAGGATTCCAGCTATTTGCCATGGGAATGGCCACTTTCAGAAAGTTGTCCGTGGCAAGGCCAGAAACGTCCCACGCTACAGTCATCCCATTTTAGATTTTCAGCTCCTAGAGTCCAACAATAAAGTTATAATGAAGTTCATCCATCACACCTTCAACATCCCTTTAAACTAGCAGGCATACAAGGGGACACTAGAGGTCGCAAATCAACTAGAAATGAAAAGACAACGATCATACTGAGTAAAAATAAAATCGCTCCTAATAAGTTATAACCAAAAAGCATATTTACTGACACATACTACAGGCAGCACAATAGGCAGAACTGGAAACTGTCACATGCTTTGTTACAATAATGCCACTATTCTGGTGGATGGATACAGAGAGCATTGTGATGTCAGCATAAAGTGAACCAGTTTCTACAATGTAAAAGAAATGATTGTTTAGGGTGTCCTTTCATTCATCATAGAAAACACTGTTTAACATCTTCACTGCTGGCACATGCTCTAGCTTGGCTGTCCAGTTCTTACAAGCACAGAACCAGAACTCTTCTCTCTATCATGAGTGTGAATATGGTTCCAATCACATGCCTGCATATTCGTTACATAAACAGCCCAGGGGAACAATAACACTAAATATCGTGATGTAATGAAGGAGTGGATTAAGAGAGGACAATGATTCACACAAATGGCCCAGTATTTATATAATTAAAGAAGTAAACAAGCAGTCCAAATAAAACCCCACATGATCAAACTAAACTATTAAATGAGCAGCAATGCTAGAAAACGGGAAAAAAAAATCCCATTTAGATTCTCTCTCTTATGTTCTCTTATAAATGGGGGAGAGGGGAAGAGAGATCATTACATCTAAAAGGCAGGGCCACGCTAGTATTTTGGAATGCTGAGTTTTTACTGCTGGTAAAAGTACATTATCCTTCTTTTGCAGTCCCAGCGCCTGGCCAAACTCCTACGGCTTCTGATAAGGAGCATGACCATAAACTGTAGAAAGGCAGGGCAGTGTCTCAGTGGTTAGCATTGCTGCTTTCAAGCACTAGATTCAAATCCACCCTGGACCTTATTTGCATGGAGCTTAAGGGGGGAATTCACCATTGAGCAAAGTGAGCTCCGAATCCTTCGGCTCACTTCGCACATGGGGATATGCACTCGTTGATGTCCTGCACACGGACATCAGTGAGCGCTTTAAAGGGATTCCAGTCTTGCCGAGGCAACTCTTTTGGTGTCGCCGAGACTGGAATCCCTTTAAAGTGCTCGCTGATGTCTGTGTGCAGGACATCAGCGAGTGCATAACACCATGTGAAAAGTGAGCCGAAGGATTTGGAGCTCACTTCGCTCAATGGTGAATTCCCCCCTATATGTTTTGCGCTGGGGAAGGTGTTGGTGCTATATGAATATGCACAAAACATTATTAATATATATTAGTTTTTAAGTGCACCTTTCACCTCAAAACTCTAATACTAATTTAGTAAAATACTAATTTTCTACTAATGAAATAAACATTTTTGTAAATATACTGTATATGTATTTTTAAAATGTACCTTTATACAGGCGTTTGTCTCTGTCATCTTCCCTGTCAGTCTGACTTTTCTTTCCTGAGTTTTGAAGTGACGTGCACTTTAATTCAGTGAGTTAACCTTATTGCATGCATATTCTATTTCTTCCCTGCAAACTTTAATTTGCATTAGAAACTAATAATAATAATAATTTGTATGGCATCACAGTGCCAGTATAGTCCAAATGTAAAGGAAAACAGACTCCATCTACTATTGAATGCACATGTATTGGACAGCATGCCAGCATTAATAACTACTAAACCAATGCACTGGTCATTTTTTGTTCTTAAAAACATTATTATCTAAAAAGGTTTCTGTATTGGTCTAAAATGGGTGTGTAATGCTTATTACATTACTGAGTAGTATCAGGGGCAAAACTGAATTAACATTTTAATTTTATTTATTTTGGTCACAATCCACACTTCCTGGTTGAATATGAGAGTGCAGTTTTTTGTGCCCATGTAAATGCCATCTTTCACTCTAGGTTGAATTCTAGTTTGTACACTCGTCTACTGGTACCTTCCAGGCAGGGCCGGCTCTCCCATTAGGCCACATAGGCAGATGCTAGGGGCACCGGGTGTCCAGGGGGGCGCTCGCGTGCATTTTATTTTTATACTAGCGACGTTGGAGGTGAGTGGGGGGGGGGGGGGGGGGGGGGGGGGTTTGCCTAGGGCGCCAATAGGGCCAGAGCCGCTACTGCTTCCAGGCAATATTAAAGCTTCTTCCACTACGACTGTTTACTAACTGTAATGTAAAACAATAGAGAGGCTTATTAGGAAGGTTAATGGAAAGTACATTTCTGTGAAACAGCAGAATGATGTTTTGACGAAAATTAACATTTGGATTGTCTTGAAAGTTATTCCTATTCAGCGATTATAAAAATATGAATTAGTGGAGTTCCTCATCTCCAATTTTTGTGTTTTTCTTTTTATTTGTTGGGCTTTCTGGGGCACTTTGTGAATATGGATTATCTTAAGTTCTACAGAAAAGATGCGCACAGTCAACATCGCTGCTCCTACTAGATCCCTCCTGCGAGCAGGCGCTCCTTCAGTATAGGCTGCGTACCCAACCTGATGGTTTTCAGATCAGATCCGCAGCCTACACTGAAGAAGCATTCGTTGGGAGGATCTAAGTAGGATAGACTGAGGCAGGCGCAATGAAGTCACCCATCAGCAGGGGAAGGTCCTGATAAGTGACATCACTAATCGGCACTCTGTACCAGAAAGGTTCGCCCCCACTGTCTTAGCAGATTAAAAAAGAATGGCTGCAGACAGCAAACAGAGAAGAAAAAAAGCAATTAAATCCAGGAATTCGGATTATTCTTACTATGTCGGAATAACTGCCATGCTAATTCTTTATAAAACATTATCATTAGTCGTCTTTTAAAGTTTAAAGTTCATGAACTTCCTTACTTGGTTTACATGATAAAAGATTGTGATGAGGCCCACAAATTTACAGCAGCTCTTATAATTCCTTCTACTGTACTGAGCAAAATGTTGCACTAAGGTCCCCAAGCTATGTAACAGAGGATTGAAATGACTACAAACCACACAGTGACTAAAAGAGACTTCTTACAAATGCCAAAAAATCAACAGTAAGAACACTCAGCCATAAGTTAAAGGGAACATATAACTTTTGGGGGGGGAAAGGCTGCTGTACGAGTATATGAATCATTTACATACTTTGTATTAAAACCAGAATTTACACATAGTAAGTTAATTAAGTTGCTGCCTGCAGCTCTTTCTCCCTTTATTTATTGACTGTTTATTGAGTGAAGTGTGCTTCAGAGTAGCACATCATTTTTTGGCCTGCAATTGCTTATACTTACAGCTAGAATCACACCATTGCTTTTTTGCACTGCGTATTTAGAAAAGTGCATCTAGAATATATGCCGTGTATTTCAGGCCAGCGTATATTCTAGACGCTTTTTTTATTGTATTTACCCGATACAGCGTGAATGTTCCCTTGGCGTTTATGGCTCCTCCTATCTCTCCGCATTCTTCACGCAGCATACATACGCCAGCAAAAAAATGCAACGTCAAGCGTTCGTGCGTGTGAACGCTCGCATTATGTGCTAGTGTGGCCGGAGCAAGGTAAGTTCCATAGGGATTTGCGGGGTATATACGCCATGCGTAAAACCGCTAGTATGAACCTAGCCTAAGGGTTTATTCAAAAAATGAATTCTGAACCCCCAAATGAATTGGTAGCACTCCTCTTGAATTTTCACATTGTCTAGTTAAGTCAGCTGTGCATATTCACTATTTTGCCTATAGTTGCTGTGATGGAGCAAATTGTCTTATAGTTATTGAGGAGCTATGTCAAGTAAATAGCAGCGGTGGAGTATTACATCTTCACACGGGTCTATCTAAAAAGGACACAATACCACCATTACTATATTACCTTAAATGAAAGGACACTAAATGATTGTTCTTCTAGGGGTGAAGAAATACCAATGTTTTTCTTTCCACCAGCCTTAGCTTTGACACAAAGCTGAATTGTACAGCGCTGCGTAAATTTGTGCCGCTTTATAAATAAAATTATACATACATACAAATCTTCATTTCATCTCCATGCAGTGCTACAATCCTCTTCACCTTCCGCTTCCTCCTGAAATTTGTTGAGTTGAGCAAGCGCAGAAGCAGAATTAAGATGTAATGCCACTTCTGAGCTTGTTCTGCTCACCAATTTTCAAGAGGAAGCATGAGGTGAAGAGGATCAAAGTCTCCAAAGAGAAGAAATGAAGATAGTAGTTATGACAACCAGAAGGCAGTGCTGGAGGAAAGAAAAAAGTATTTAAACCCCCCCTTCAGACTCATTCCTATAAAAATAAGCATTTAGTGTTCCTTTAACAAATACATACTGGCAGTATCCAGGAATTAGCATAAGAAAAGACAATGTCACCATTTTGTAGTGATTTTGACATCTTTATTGTTGCCTTAGAATAGTAAAATATAATACAAAGTACACAGAGGAAGTGCATGGATCTTCCTGTAAATTATAACCTTGTAATCTGTTGGTTCATCACAACTGTATGATTATAACTTAAAGGAACCATCACTTCACTTTCTTGTTTAAAAACATAATTTTGGAACATGTTGTTGCTTCAACTTCCCCAAGACATTTCTCTTAACTAACTCTGCATCGCTCAAACTGCCACTTTACCCTTCCTGTGAGTAAATACATCACAAGCATTAATGCTTAACAAGAGATAGAAAAAAAAAACGGTTTCAAGATGTAAATTATTCTATTTTGTTTCTCAAAATTGCCATGTGTATTATAAAGTATAATATACCACATTCTGTAGTTTACACGGATATTATGTGTTACTTTGGAGTTCCATGGCCTGCGACCTCATGCATTTATATGGACATGGTACTCCTTGGTGACAATTAATACCCTTATAAATTACAGACAGGGGTATATTATCCTCTATATCAGCGTTTTTCAACCAGTGTGCCATGACACATGGTCAGGTGTGCCATTGAAAACTCGGCACTTACCAAGGAGGGAGTCCTGTCAGACTCCCTCAGTGGTCTGAGAAGGGCTCATGTGACCCGATCGGTCACATGAGCCAATAGGAGATCGGGAGTGCATTTGATCAGCATTCCCGATCTCACCTCCTCATTCAGCTGCGTGCAATGGCAGCAGCAGCTGAATGAGGAAGCATGCTGCGTACTCTGTTGGAGGGGGGTATGTTGAAGCCCCCACCAACCCCCTTGACCCCCCCACAGCCATTACTGATGCCCCCTGACTCCCCCACACAATAAAAATATACCCCCAAGCCCGTGACTTGCTCTCCCCTGTCCCAGATGTGCCCCCCTCAGCCCCTGATTACCCCTCACTCCTGATTTCCCTCCTCAGCCCCTAATTTGCCCTCCAAGCTCCTGCTGTCCACCCCCGCCACTGATTTTTGCCCTTAGCTCCTGGTTGCTCTCCCAGCCCCAGATTGCTCCGCAGAGCCGTTAATTCCTTCGTAACCTCCCACAGTGTCATTTTGGGTGGTAGTGTGCCTCAGGATTTTGTAAATGTAAAAAATGTGCCGCGGCTCATAAAAGGTTGAAAATCACTGCTCTATATTATAGCAACTGTTTTACATTAATTTTGTTGCTAGACATTTCCCAGCTTATGGCATTTTTCAGCCTTTCCCATAAAGTGTCAACATGACAAATACTCTTCAATTGTCCGCGAATTTCCAGCAAATAAAGGAAAAGTGGTTCATAAATATGCAGCTAGGGTATTTTAACGAAGTTTAAGAGGATTGGTAACATTGCAGAATATAATGATCTCTACTTGATAGGCAAAAAGTTGATTAAGTGTAATTTTACACATTTAGGGGGCACTTCATGCTTTGATAGGTATGCACCTATAATGGATATTTCAAGAATGAGGATTTAGATTTTATTATTGTGTTTAAGACCCTTTGGGGGAAATGTATCAAGTGGTGTTATCGCAGTGTTTTTCAACTAGTGTGCCACGAGACATGATCAGGTGTGCCGTGGGGAACACTGCAATTACAAAAGGAGTGAGTCCTGTCTGACTCCATCCGTGGTCTGATGAGCCAATAGGAGACCGGGAGCACATGTGATCAGCGCTCCCGGTCTCACTTCCTCATTCGCCACAGCCGATCTCTGCTGAAGGGGTAAGATGAAGTCCCCCACCAACCCCCCACATCCACCACTGACGCCCCCGGACCCCCTATTGCCCTGTATAATAAAAATATACCCCAGCCCCTGATTTGCTCTCCTCTGCCCCACATGTGCCCCCCTGACCCAGATGTGCCTCTCCAAGCCCATGATTTGCCCCTCACTCCTGATTTCCCTCCTCAGCCCTTAATTTTCCCCCTCCAAGCTCCTATCATTTTGGTTGGTGGTGTGCCCCAGGATTTTGTAAATGTAAAAAATGTGCCGCGGCTCAAACAAGGTTGAAAATCACGGTTATCGCAATGGTAAAAATAGATGCTAAATATTAACAGCTATTTACCATTAAAACTAATTAGAACTTCGATTTTTGCATATAAACGATAGCTATTTTTTAAATCTTTTTATACCAGTTATTAGTTTGTGTAAAAAATGTTAGCAAAATTTCAGCAATTCCCATTTGTGTCCAAACGTTAGCAATATTTATACACAAGTGGTAAGTGCTAACATTTGTCACAAACCAGTCGTTACAGTAAAGAAAAAAAAAAAAAAAAGACAAAAATAGGGATTGCTAAAAAAATGTTTTTTATTTACACAAATGCGTTACTGCCTTTCTAATAAACGCCAGAGTTCAAGGGTTCAGGCAGGCTTTATTTTACTTCTTATAGTAGGTCTTAAAATCATTTTAACCTTCATAATTCAGTTAAATTAAAAATACAGGCACAGCTGGTGCAAAATGGGCGCTAACCAAATGATAAATTGCTAATAAAAGTATTTTGCATCCATTTTTTACATTAACGCCACATTTCCCCCCCCCCCCCTCCACCCCTTTATAAGCAGAAAACTCCCCTGTCAGAACACTGGTTGTATATCAGTCTGGTTACTCACTTCCTGCGTCAATCCCCCAGCAAACTCCCATCCATATGAGAAAAATGTAACATTCACTTTGAGTGAAGATATGAAAAAATATATATATTGTTCCCACAATGTCTGTGGGAGGGGAAGGAGAGTTATATAGAGATTATTAGAATTTCAATACTCATGTTAAAGGTGTAAGCAGTGTTCCCATCAGATTTAAAAGGACCAGTGACACCAAATTAAAAAAAAAAAAAATCCGATAAGGTGTGGATTGGCAGTTATTCCAACACCATACATTTAAAAATGTTCTCTTTGAATTTAAATTCCTACATTGTTCTGCTTTTTGTTTGTTGTTCCTGTTTAGGTCTGGGCCACACTTGTTTCTTTGTAGCCGAGTAATCCATTGTTTCCTATGGGATAATCCTCACAAGCCATTTTGTTTTGCACCATAGACAATAATGAGCCTAATTAATAACAGCTCAGCCTTTAGGTTAGGTTCACACTAGCGTTTTTAGAAAAGTATGTCTAGAAAATGTGTCGCGTATCTCAGTCCAGCATGTGTTCTAGACGCAGTTTTTTATTGTACTTACCCAATACAGTGTGAACACTTCCTCGGTGTTCGCGGTTCCTCCCATCTGGCCGCAATCAACACTCAATCAACATACGCTGGCAAAAATGTGATATCAAGCATTTGCGCATGCACTAGAGTGGCCAGAGCAAGGTAAATTCCATGGGGATTTGCAGCACAGCCTTTAGTGCAGTGTATATGCACAGCGCATAGATACACTAGTGTGAACCTAGCCTAAAAGTTGCAAGCGTGGACCCAGCCTTAGTGGTTGTAAACATCTTATTTGTTAATTAAACAAACCCCCACTCTGTCTATACTTGTCTATGGAACCTTAGATAATACATATTCATAAAGTGCCCCAGAAAGCCCTAGTTTATAAAAGTAGCCTATATAGTCAGTATTTATAACAAAAAAAAAATCCCAATTAGTCTGGCATGGTTGTCATTCCCACACAGTACTTTGAAGTGAAATTCCTGACTTTTATTATTTTAAGTTTGTTTTTCTTTCCTGCTGATGGCAACCATTCATTATCTATTACATAAACAAACCACTAACTAATCCTATTGTTTACTAGAGAACTTGATAATACTAATTTAGAAGATACCCCAGATCAGGGGTAGGCAACCTTTAGGCCAGGTTCACACTGGAGTATGGTGCGCCTCACAAAAATATGCCTTCGCAATTCCCAGGCATAGTTTTGCGACATGCTTACATTTAAATAAATAGCATTTACACGTCACCTTTCTTCTCTGTGTGACACTATTAATTCTTATTTACACTAATGCTATCACATTGTGCTCCTTATGCTCAAAAACACACAACATGAAGCGTCTTAGTGCATATTCCTTTGTGAAATGCTAGTGTGACAATGTACGTGCAACAGTCATTACTTTCAATGGTTTTTCACAACGAGGTATTCTCACGTGCACCACACACCAGTGTGACACTGGCCTTACTATCTAAAGAGCCATTTTCCCCCCTCTTCCACTAAAGAAAAATAGTCTGGAGCCACAAAACAACCGCTTAGAAACTTTAAAAAAATTTATTGGCACATTTTTAAAAGGATGAATTCACCTCACTATAATTCAAGTCACATCACCTAAATAGACGCAAATTCACTTTTCACAATGGACTAAGTGGATAATACACTTAGCGAACAGGCAGACTGCAGAGAACACTATCAGACACCATGTACAGTGGAGCAGTCAGTCAATTAGAAGTAGGATGAGAAGTCATGCAGAGTGAGGCGAATTAAACAAGTGAAGGGCAGAGACGTCAGTCTCACATTGTCCCACTAACTGTATTCTGTAGATATTCTATTTCTATGTCACCTTGCCTCTAGGTCATGTTAATGTTTAGTTGCAGTCGCCATTGTCACTGTTGAATGAATGGTCGCCTTAAGCAACACTGGAGCCCTGCCATCAACCCCACAATTCGCTAGTCTGAAGTGGCAAAGCCAAACAGGTGAATTCAGAGCAGTTCATCTAGTCGAATTCGTGCAACTCCTCCACTTAGTCAATGGTAGAAGTACCTGTGCATGTGCACACAAAATGATGCAAAGAGTTCCATAAGTTTGCGACTGTCATAGTTGCCCGAATCGGTCGCGTATTCGCCACTTTGCAGAATCTAGTCAATAAAAGAACTTGGGGAAGTGGAGAATAGATGTGAATTCAGAACTCTGTGAGACTATTCGGACTTCTCATAATGTGTCCCTTAATCTTTTTTCTAATTTTACTTGCTACAATAGAATACAACAAACAGAAGGAAAAAAAAAAAATAATATTATATATATATATATAATAAAATTGATAAATAACAATTAATCTTTTTCTTTACTTTGTCAATGAAAGCCAAAGGGAGCCACAACAGAGGCTGAAGAGCCGCAGGTTGCCTACCCCTGCCCCAGATACTTAATCTTTACAAACACTGCATAAGAATAACTGCGGTGCTAGTCTAAACAGCAGGTTTATTCTCCTGGTGTTACTTGTTACCGTATATATTTTGGAATCCTTTAGACCAGGGGGAGCAATTATTGCCATCGGGCCACGTGAATGGCCCGGATAGCTTCAGAGGGCCGGAAGCGTGTCTAGTGTGCGGTTGGCCACGCCACACCCCCCCCC
>WMED01014355.1:0-14052 GCA_019650415.1 Pipa parva | reverse complement strand
CACTGGTCACTGTGGGTGGAATACTGGTCACTGTGGGTGGAATACTGGTCACTGTGGGTGAAATACTGGTCACTTCGGGTGGCTACACCCTCATTCTCTACTCATTCACTAAACAGCGGATTCCCATAACAAGTCGCGACTGCGTCAGTAGCCGTCTATTGTGTAGTGTGTGACCATCATTAGCTGGTGAAATCACCACATCGCAGTTTGCTGAATACCCAAATATGGGGAAGGGGCGAATTCACACCTTAAAGAGACAATCTGGACTTTAGTCAATAACCCTCTCAGATGACTAAGCTGTATAAGCTCCCCCTTATACCTTCCTTGTTGGGAAGCCCAATTGGGCTAGGATCAGAAATTCTATTAATGGATGTTTGCAAAATATTGGTCTTTTACAAAGCAATACAAATTTCTCTCTTTCAGATCTATAATTTTGCCGAAGTGGTTGGTGAATTTTTCACATCTTATCCAGGCAGCAGAGCATGTTTTATTCCACAATCCTTAATGTCAGACCCAGAGCCAATGGATACAAGGTTAGCTCTGGGTGGGGATGATATATTCTGATTGACAATAGTAAATTTCATGTCCATTGGCTGTCTAAGGTGTGTTTTTGGCATATACCATACGTATTGCTCATTTTTGAACAAAGGATTGATTTTTTACTCTCTAATTTAGACTTCGATTCCAAGCTGCAGGTTTTGGTATTGTGAGGCTCGGCTACTTCTATGGCCTTTACTTTAAAATATCTGTCTTCTATCTGCATGTGTCACACTCGTCTCCTCAAGTGTGAGGATCTGTCAACACCATCCTGTTGGATGTGACAGCTGTTGATAGCATTGCTTTTTGTGCAAGGGTCTGCAGATATACTGTATTGTGTGAGGACCTGCAGGCCCTGTTCTGCCACATTCAGATGTTCATTGACCATATCTGAATAAGACTTTTACTTTATTATTTTATTCAGGGTCTGTTGACAGTTTGTTCGGTGTAGACCAGCTGTTGCTTGGTTGTTTGATGCTGGCCGCAGCCTTGCAACTCTTTGTGGTGCTTTTTGGTTTATTTTTTGTACAACTTTAAGCAATTTTTTTGTACCCTGAAGATGAACATCTTTAGATCAGATTGGTATGGTATGTTCCATAGGTTTGGTTATATATGTCATGTGCACTTGTATCCTTCATGAGTCTGTAGTGCTGGGCTCACTGCTCACTGCAACTCACTGCTGCCAGGTTTCCAGCCTTTCCCAGATGGCTAACGTTAGCAGTGACATCAGTGGCTTGAGTGGCGGCTAGGCAGCGCTTGTGTGGTAATGTCAGCCACAGTGCTGTGGGTAATCCTCATATTTCTGGCATCCTGCTGTTCTTCTTTTAGTGTTTTATGTGCCTCTAGTCCCAGAGTCTGCTTGTTTCCAGTCTACAGCATGAGATTCAGCTTCTGTGAGTGTCAGCTCTACAGCCCACCATCACAGTGCAGCTTCCTATATGGATGCTCAGTTGTGCTGCACCAAGAGACTCTGTATGTTAAAGGACCAATTCACTAATCTACAAGATCCTACACAGCTACGCAGATCCTGTGTGTTACTTATCAACAGTTTCTAAGAACCATTCAGTGCTTTTCCAGCCACCACCAGTTAACCCAAGCCACAATCTTGGAGTCCCATACAAAGACCATATCCCCCTGTGGTAAAGGGTGAAGCCTGGAGGCACCTTAGACTTTGTGCCTTGGTGTTAACTTGCATCAGCCCCACTGTGGTACTTTCTTCATGTTCTGGATTCAGAACTATCCTGTTCCTGATCCCTCTAGTTCCTCAGAGTGTAATGTGATCCAGGCGCACTGTAGCACCTCCAGTGGTATTCCCACCCCTTGGTACTCCATGTGTGCGTTTCCTGTGTTTCACTACCAACCTCACGACCTTAAAGGAGCCTGTAAAAAAAATGTTATTTATGTTACCTAATGTATACATTTCATCCTAGTCCCTAGGTTCCAGGTTTTTCTCGACCCTAGGTAATATTAAAATTGATTAATTTTCGCTCCTTTTGACAATGGTATAAATGTAGTAAAGGGAAAGTCAGAGGATCTTCAAGGTGCTGTATGAGTCTTTTTGGATATATTATTGGTCCCAGCTTCCCAAGGGGCAAGGCAATATACCAGGGTTTGGCAACCCATGGCTCTTCAGCCTCTCTGTTGCGGCTTCCTTCGGACTTGATTGACAAAAAATAAAAATAAAAATAATGGTGATCAATTACATTTTTATTTACATATTATTTTATTCTTGTTTTCATCTTTTCTACTGTTTGTTGTATTCTGTTGTTGTAACAGGTAAAATAAAAAAAGATTAAAAGTTTCTAAGCTGCTGTGTTTTGCATCTCTAGACTATTTTTCTTTAATGGAAGATGGGGGAAAATGGCTCTTTTAAGAAAATGTTGCCGACCCCTGCCTTATACCCATAATGCAGTATCACTGAAAGAATAGGAACTTAGGTCAGATCTTTCTGTAACTTTGTCTGGAAAAGCTGGCCAGACTTTCTTAGATCCATTAATTCCGCCACCAAATTGTTCCATTTGTCCACTCATATGGAGGTCCAAACCATCTCGACTGATTTCACCCCATTTTGCTGTCAATTTTTGTTTTCTTGTACTTTTCAGTTTATAAAGGATCACTAAAAATGTTTCCCCATCTAAATGATATCAGTTAGCAGGGGCACACTTTGCATTGTTTGTCTATGAGGTTCCTTCCATTACAAATCAATATCGATATCAATGTCTATTTACAGTGGAAAAACATTTTGGACTCAGGCAAAGTGACAGGACCAACCAACTTCACGGGAAATAATGGGTGGAGAATTCTTTTGGTGAACAAAATTGTTTTGAACATCTTAGTAAACAGGAGAAAATAGCAATGTCATTAAAAATAGCCTGTTTCTCCATATACTAGTCAGAAAACCTTTCAATTTTAGAAAATGCCCCTTCCTTAAAGGGGAACTATAGTCAAAATACATCTTTACATATGCAGTACTATACCTTAGTGAGAAGTGTTTCTATCTAGTAGATGTTTCATGTAACGCAGAAGGATTGAGTAGGCAGCACTGATAAACTCCTGCACCAGGAAATATGTGTGTGATGTGTACTGGCCAGTTTTCCATGAAAAGGTACCCTACTTACTACTTAGCACAAGAGCACAAGTAATCTTTCCCTCTATTATCTCCTGTAAACAAGCTTAATTTATGCAGTCAAAAGGTCACCACACTGCTTAACCAATAGCAGTCAGGCAGCTTTTTCGTCTCATGTTGCCTGACTTGCAGAACAGAAAGAGGAGGGGGAGTGGGGGGAAGAAAATGTCAGCTCTCAGGAAAACTAATTAAGGAAAGCAAGCTGCAAGAATTATTTCTTCCCTAAACTTTTTATAACTATTTGTGTCAACAATTTACTTAGTATAAAGGAGTTTTATATGTATGTGTGCAGTTATATCAGCACTATAGTGCACCTTTAAAGTTTTAAGTATTTACATGGTGGGCTGGCCAATATGATACACTTTTGGAAGCTAAATGTGGCAAGTATGCCTACAGTTGTAACAGAAGCACAGCCGTAGAGAGCCCAGCCAGCTAGTCTCTTGGATAATGGGACTCAAAGAAAAACAAACTTTAACTTGTAGATATTTAATAAGGCCGATGCACAAAGGGTCGTGATGTGATATAAACATCATGTTTTCTATTGAATGTCCTGTGGCTGCTTGCCAAAATGTAATGCAGCTGGGCTCCTGGGCACTGACCAATGCAACTGATATGCTACTTGGCAATGAACAATGTAATTGGAATGTTTGAAAATTGCCCAATGGAGTTGTAAGGACCTCACTAGCGTATAAAAGGTATGTAAGTTTGCAACTGATATAAGCTTCGGAATTGGGGCCTGATTGACTAAAGGGTGAATTACCTGTCAAATTCACCTTGCTACAGATCGAGATGCATCCACAAAATAGTTGCAAATTCCCTTCTCATTACTGACTAAGTGAAGAAATTGTCTTGTTGAACAATCGGACAGTGGCGATCGCTGTCAGATGCATTGTGAGGTGTAGTCAGTGAAATAGAAGTAGAATACTGAGCTCTGCCATCAGCCCCCCAATTTCACACTCTGATGTGCCACAGTCAAATGAGTGAATTGGGAGCAGTGCACCTAGCAGTATTCACTCCTTTCACACACTCTGCCGGTTAGTCAATAGTAGAAGTACCTCTGCACAGGCACGCAAAGTGATGCAAAGTGCTCTATTAGATCGTTACTATAGTAGTCACCTGAATTAATCACGTATTCACCACATCGGAGAGTTTACTCAATAAACGAACATGGGGAAGTGACAAATAGATGCGAATTGAGAACTTTATGCGACTATTCGGACTTTAGTGAATAAGGCCCTCGGTTGGAAATTTGCAGAGATGAATATACAATGTTGGGGAAATGTCAAATTAACATGAATTCAGACCTTTACCCCCAGTCAGCTGGTTACACCATGCCAACATAAGCCTATAGGCCGAAGAAGAGGATAAACGGTTCCTTTAACAGAGTACGGTAACAAACGAAAAGACAATCTCAATAAGTGAAAGAAAAAAAAGTAATAAAGTCTAAGTAAACTGTTTTGTATTAAAACTACAGAAGGGAAATTTGTGCTTAGTGGGTTAGTGGGATTATCTTTCCTCATACATCTTTTCAAACCAAAGAATTTGCTTTGAATTAAATGCAGGCTGACAGTGGCATGAGCAAAAAAAGAGATATATTTATTATTAGAATTTCAGCAAGGAAAAGATTTACCCATTACCCTTTAGTACACCAGCGCTCGTGAGCCCTAGAGAGAGCCTTTTGAGTATAAAATTGCAGATTGCAGTAATACACCAGGACTTGCAACTGATTTAAGCGTGTCTCTGATAGAGCGAGTGTGTTTTTTTCTCAGGCCATAACAGCATTGGTTTTGTGTTTATTGCTTTCTTCATCCCGGGCAGTAATTTCACATTCAGCAAGGTGTTATTAACCTCATATTGCAGCCACGAACACGCAGTGCCGGTGTCAATAACTGTGAAGAAGCCATATTGATACCCATGCAGGATGCTGCTGCCCGCTGAAGCTTGAAATAAAGCAGATGGCTGTCTCGGACTCTCTCATTCCTCCCGCATTCAATCTGATTTTATTTTCCTTTTGCATAATAAACCTGAGCGTTTTGTGGCTCAGTAAGGTATAGTGTACATATCTATATATATTATTTCTGAGCAAATAGCTATTTCTTTTTTATCTTTTATTGCGGCGCTGAATGATGCTGGATTTAAAATAAAGCTGTTTTTTTCTCCCAAATAAATTGCATGTCCTAAATTTCTTTTAACTCTTCAAGAATTGCTGAAAATACATTATTAGCGCTATAAAGGACAAAGGAAAGAAATAGATTCCTTTCTTTTTTATTTGTCCCAGATTTTTACATTGTGGGGGATCATTACAGGGCTGCTGGTTGTAATTCATTTTAATTTTAATTATATTCAGTCTGGTTTTAATTCAGAGCTTTACAGGGATTTAGTTTTTGCTGGATCCAGCCCAGAATATGAATCCTGTGGAACCAGGTGTCCATCACCAACCCGAGCCCAAAAAGGGGTCAAAGTGAAGGTCGTTTGGCACTTACTGCTCAGCACTCTCCTGTTTGACTGTCAGGTTGGTGCTATATAACGATGTGCAAGCAAGCGGGTATTGCACATACAGGCCTTATTAATTGTCCCAGGGGCTATTGAATGTGCTCGGACTAGGGTATAGTAAGACCAGTGCTATATGCACTGCTGCACTCTAACAAGTATATATAATACAAAGTGCCTAGGCTTAACTAACAACAGTAAAGTGATTTAATCCCACAGTGGGCTTTTCAGCTTAGCCTGGGGTGATCAAAAAGACTACAGCCAAAAGCCATAGGGCTCGCTATGTAGATTGTGGGGAAGGGGGCCACAGCAACATTTTGAATAGCTGAAGCGTAGATGGACCCTCAAACAGATTGCATCACAGATGATTTTTGCGGCTTTGCAGTGAATATATTGTAAGAGGTATTTTGGGTAATTGATTTACATTTGCAAACTTTACAGAGGTCTAGTAACCCATGAAAAAAATCTGTGTATGTACTTCAGTGACCACTGTGATAAAATGAGGAAGGGGGCAGGTAGTATTGTGACGGGGTACATCACATACAGAGGGAGGAAGAGAGCTGCATCATGGGAATTGTTCATCTCATGATCCTGGGCATAGGATCGTGAGATGGAAGCTGGTAATGCAGCAGTTACACCGCGGGTAAAACTATAGTTCTCCTTTAAAATCCACTTCAGCATGTTTGCATGAATGCCGATGATATTATTTTAAATATATTTGGTTCCAAAATAAGTATTTAAAAACATTCCCATCTATCGCAAATCAATAAAAGAAAAGGCATCCAATCATTTAAAATAGGATTAAAGGTAATTGGGCAGCATTTTATATATAATTAATCTAGAAATGTATTAAAGCACTAGCATGTATACAAACATGACTCAATTAAATTCTATTCATTAATTGAAGTGGTTTTATTTCCTATTTATATTTTTTATCTATTGGATTAAATGATCCTGTTTGTGAAATTAACATTCTTTAGCTTTTTAGCATTCTTTCAAATTGTGTTGCAAATTATGAACTGTTACAATACTCTTGAGCCAAACTGAGTAAAATACCATCTTAGATTTTTATGACCAGTCAGTAGCTTCTGTTTTATTCACTAGATTATCCATTAAATAGCCAAGAAATAGACAGGGTGTTAAATCCTTGTGTACATTAAAAGAAAAGACAAATATGTACGCGATTTAGGTAAATTAAAGGATAAGCAACAACAAGAAAATGACCATTATACATTTATATGTTGTACAATTAAATGGGAATTTATCAACAGGGACAATTTTCCCAGCAGACTAGTAAGCCATAGCAACCAATCAGCTATTACCAATCACTTACACAAGTGAACTAGAATTCTGAAAGCCAAGTTCTGATTGGTTTCTGTGGGTTACTAGACTTCTTAAATGACTGCACCTGTTGATGAATTCCCCTTTTAGTCTGCAGCGCAAACCATTTCCCCAATTCTTATAAGTATAATATTTATAACACTTCTGTTAGTCTGTTCCCAGAACAATCTGCAGGGAGCACAACTGCCTATGGAATCGACTCTTGGAAACACTTAGAAACCAGCTTTAAATAATCATTAATAGTTCAGTTATGGTTCAGTTGTATAAACCTTCCTACTTTTGTACAGAGGAATTGATCCTTTCATTATAACTTCACTCACCTGCTTGCAGCTACTACCCTACCTAGTTTGGGCTGAAATAACCCACTCTTCCTGTAAACATTACTTTATATCAGGGGTCTGGTATAAGGGACTGGCTGCTCCCAGGCACTTGTTTATAAGGGACTGGCTGCTCCCAGGCACTTGTTTATAAGGGACTGGCTGCTCCTAGGCACTTGTTTATAAGGGACTGGCTACTCCCAGGCACTTGTTTATAAGGGACTCTCTGCTCCCAGGCACTTGTTTATAAGGGACTGGCTGCTCCCAGGCACTTTTTTATAAGGGACTGGCTACTCCCAGGCACTTGTTTATAAGGGACTCTCTGCTCCCAGGCACTTGTTTATAAGGGACTGGCTGCTCCCAGGCACTTGTTTATAAGGGACTGGCTGCTCCTAGGCACTTGTTTATAAGGGACTGGCTACTCCCAGGCACTTGTTTATAAGGGACTCTTTGCTCCCAGGCACTTGTTTATAAGGGACTGGCTGCTCCCAGGCACTTGTTTATAAGGGACTCTCTGCTCCCTGGCACTTGTTTATAAGGGACTGGCTTCTCCCAGACATTTGTGTAAAAGGGAACTGGAGCTGTGTGAAAATATGATTGACCCCACACCTTTGGCCTAAGTGTCCCAATTTGTTGCCAGGGACAATAAATAGCATCATATCCTATTTATAGCTGGTCTCCTTCTTTCACCTGAGGCACCTGACTACTTCCCTATGGCTCCTTTCTTCCAAGAGGGTTTAATATTCACTTTTTCCTCACCATAGACACTATTGTTGACTAAGTTCTTTTGCTATGGGAGAATACTGAACTCTGGGTTTCTGTTTTACCATTAATCCATCGAGCTTTAGCTTATAAACCTGTGTGTTTTGTGTGCGCTGTCCTTGGTGCTGATCTATCACTGCATGCTTTATGGTTTGCTCAGGTCTTTCCTGGCCCTCATTATTCAGAGTGCCGGAATCATTATCTGCCGTGTTCCTTTCATTTTCCAGGCCCTTAATATGAGGTCATTTCCTCCAGTGCTCTCCCAAGCTGGTCTTCCTGTTGTGAAATTCCGCCAAAGCTCTTGTTTACTGTTTGTTAGTATTACAGACCTTTGGCTTTGCCTGTTTATGTTTTTCTGCTTCTCTTGGTTCTCCTGATCCAGCTCTCCTGACTTCGCCCTTGTTGTTTCCCTGGTACCTTGGTTTGGTTCTTGCACACTCCTGTTGGATTTCTCTTGTACCCTAGTGTTTCTGCAGCAGAAAGTCTGGGACCCCAAAAGGGCATTGGTAAATACCAGAGCATTTGGGATTTCTGTACAAGCTAGTTGTACTGTTGGTTCCACCTTGGGTCCAGTTTCTGGTAGAAACCTTACAGGGGGACCTCTGCATGGGATTACTGGACTAAGGAAGGGGTGAATTGAATGAGGCATTTGATTGTGCACGATGAGCATTATCGCAAGGACAGAAAGCAGCTGGTAAATATAGTTCAGCAAGAAATTTACACATACATAGACATTAAATATTGTTATATATATGTTAGGGTAGAGTGGTCATGTTAGTTCACAGATGCAAAAAATCAGTATTGCAGTATTTGGTGATACCTTTTTTATTGGACTAACAGTCAGTTTAAATAGACAAGCTTTCATGAGGTCTGTTCCTCTTGAAGATTTGACAGAAAGAAGACAGTCCTTTTGAAAGCTTGTCTATCTAAACTGACTGTTAGTCCAATAAAAAAAGTATTAGAATACTCATTTTTTTGCATCTGTGGACTAGCACAACCACTCTGTTCTACTATATATATATATATATATATATATATATATATATATATATATATGCTACTAGAGACCACATAGGATTCTAGCTTCTTCTCTGTAAACACAGGAAAACCTCCTGATGCATGTGGCTACCATGTCCTGCTTTGCAATCACTACTAAATTCTATGTATCCTCATAACAGCTGAGTCAGGAACTGTGAATTGGTGGCTTTCTACCTCGCCTCTGTGGAAAACAACTGCAGACCCAATGGCGAGAAGGATACATGCAAAATAGCAACACAGCCACATAATGAATATATGGTACATATTCTGCACTCCAGAACTAGACTTTCCATTAAGTGAACCATGTCTTCAGGCACAGAGTTGTAACTATTGGGCCCTTGTACAAGTATGCAGGGCTTCATTGATTAAAGGGTGAATTCAACTGTCGAATTCACCTTGCTTCAATTCGAGTTGTATTGCCAAAATAGTCCTGCATTCTCTTCTCAGTATTGACTAAACAGAAAATACACTTGTTGAACAGGTGGACAGCAATGAACACTGTCACATGTGTAGTGTGGTGTAGTCATGTGGGTAGAAGAAGGATGAGAAGTCATGTGGAATGAGGTGAATTAGACAAGTGAAGGGCAATGATGTCAGTCTCATCATATCGCACTGTATTCTGTCAATATTCTATTTCTATGTCACCTTGTCCCTAGGTCATGTTATCATTTAGTCACAGTTACCATTGTCACTTCTGAATGAATAGTTGCCTTATGCAACACTTGGAGCCCTACCATTAACCTCCCCCCCAATTCTTCACTTTGATATGGCGAAGTCAAACGGGTGAATTTGGATCAGTTCACCTAGCCGCATTTGCACCTTCTTCATACTCAGCATGTAAGGGGGATCCTGGGAACACTCAAAAGGGATACCTCAAAAACTGGGTCACCACTAGAGACACTATAGTAAACCCAGAGCCAGTTACACCTCTGGAAGCATTAAGGAAGGGGTGGGCAAACTACAGCCCGCAGAGATCTTTTGCCCAGCCCATCTATGTGTGCACTGATTGCTGTAGTGCTTAGCACTATAGCATTCCTCTCTCCTCTCCCCAGCAATAATTTTAATTTCCTATGATCAGCTCACAGGAAGTGAAACAGCGCTGGAGGGAGGGAGAGAGAAATGCTGTAGTGCTAAGTGCTGCAGCATACAGAGCCAGGCTATGGAAGAGGTAGATACAGACAGGGAATAGGAAGTGTGGGAGGGGAGTTATGGGGCAGCACAGAATTGGAGGGGGATTATGGGGCATCACAGTATGCTTAATGGGGGATGCTGTGGGACACTACAGTATGGGGAATGGTGGGTGCTGTGGGGCAGTGTAGTATGGCGAAAGGTAGGGTTTGCCATGTTGGGTATGTTACCGACCTGCTGCATAGTTGAAGATTGTTAAACTGGCCCAATACAAGAAAACTTTGCTCTCCCCTGCACTAAGGCATACTAAATGCAGAACACATAGAGATACCGGTACAAGGTGGCATATCTCTAGAGGCACTAAGGTGTACAGAGGCAAAGGGCAGGTAACCACACAGGAACAATGTGGTACACTTCTGGAAGAGCTAAGGTGGACAAACGTGAAGGATAATAAAGACTTGAAACAAATTGTGAACATAGGGGTTAGGTGGATCCTCTGTACCACAGTTGAGTTGATTCTGGTTACCACTGAGGCATGGAGTCTAAGAGGGCCAGGTCTGCATCCTGATATCCCCACAAGGTGGTATGTCTTTTGTGGCAGGCACCTCCCAGGTCACAGCCCTCAGATTTATCCCCCACTGGTGGCAGCTGGATAGACTCACATGGGAACACTGGAGGAGACTTGGATCATCAGAACTGTAATGTAGAGAGACAGGGCTGGTTCTACCGATGGGTGATGTGGGTGACTGCCCAGGGTGCAATCTATTTGAGGGGCACTGTCGCCTACATCGCCCATCATTAACTCACCTTCTACAGCATTCCAGTGACACACCTCCTCTAATGAGGTAAGTTGAGTGCAACGGCACTCCTTGGCTGCTTCGGGTCTTGTCAGCTGTATTCAGCAGCTGCCGACAAGACTGAACATCTAAGGAGCGCAAATTCAAATTACCTCATTAGAGGAGGTGCGTCGCTGGAACACTGTTGGAGGTGAGTGGGGGGAGCGGGGTAAGGGGGGGTGGCGTGAGGCAGGGGGGGGCAAGGGTAGGGAGAGATCAAGGGCCGGTTCACCCAGGGCGCCAATAGGGCCAGAATTGCCCCTGTAGAGAGATCATAGTAGTGCAGCATAACAAGACAGTTACAGCAATCCTGGGCACACTCTGAACTGTAACACCCAGCACCCTGTACAGTAGAAGCATCTAGACATGGAAAAGGACAGATGCTGCTAAGGAGCAGCTAAGGGACAGAAGATCCTCTCATGGGACCAGGAAAGGCGATGATGCAAACACACTTGTAATGTACTAACCAGAAGCCGTAAGTGCAATGTTTGTTGTGAAGCAACTCATTGAAGACTTGCAGATATTCCTTGAAGATTGGGCTGAAGAGCTGATGCTTAAAAGCAGCAACTCTAGAGGCTGATCCCTTTAAGGCTGAGCTGAAGCAGGCTGGAAGACTTTAAGCAGAAAACACATGAAATGGCTTCCCAAAATGCCAGGCTAAGATCCAGCAGCATAGAAAACAATTGATGATCGAGCACTGTGTAAAGCAGCGCTCTGCCTTTTGAATTTGGTGAAGCTGACTTCATGCGGATTGGCTGATCCAACCTGGAAGCCCTGGGGAGCACTGGAGAGCGCAGTCTCCTCAGTGCCTGCTGGCATTAAGCTGGCAGATGCACGAGTGGTGCGCAAGGCACAAACATTGCTTGTGACACCGCATTAGTCAATAGTAGAAGCACCTGTGCATGTGCACGCAAAGGAATGCAAAGTGCTCCATAAGTTTGCAACTATCATGGATGCCTGAAGTACTCTTTAAATGTGCGACTGTCGTAGACACCTACACTGGTCATGTATTCACCACTTTCTAGAGTTTAGTCAAGTGAACATGAGGAAGTGATGAATAGATGTGAATTCAATGCTCGATGCGAATATTCTGACTTTAGTCAATAAGGCCCGCAGTCCTCTCACGCCCCTTCTAGATGGAAAAAAAACAACACCGTCTAAGACAGTGGTTCTCAACCTGTGGGTTGTGACCACTTTGGGGGTCGAACAATGCTTTCACAGGGGTTGCCTACAACCATTGGAACACGCTGTTCTTCTATTAGTCTACAGGTGGTTCACCCACATACATTCGCTGACATTCGGTGTTATGACGTCATCACGGGGGTCATGGCTAAAGGTAGGTTGAGAACCACTGATCTCAAATTAAGAGAAGAATGCAAGGTAAAGCAGATAAATGGTAGATAGTGGGGTCAGCAGTCAGACAGACACACCAGTACAAAGCACACCAGACACACCAGTACAAAGCACACCAGACACACCAGTACAAAGCACACCAGACACACCAGTACAAAGCAGGTCACTACATTTGTAACTTTGTAAACTTTTCTGAGACTCAGTGGGTAAAAGTTTCCACATAAAACCGTATAATAATAACCAGGGTTGTGAAGAGAAAAGATGGTTCCCCACAGCATGGCAAAAGGGGCCCTCTTCATTTTTATTATACCCTGCAAGCTGCCCGGTTATATATATTTGTTTGGGGATACATATTGCAATAATGAAACAAAATCTAAAGCCGCTTCATAATGCCGTGAAAATAATAATCTCCTTGTCCTTGTACATTAATGTCCCTTGAAGAGATACTGGAACATAAATCATACCTTTTTTTAAAAAGTAGTTTTATCCCTTTAAAGAGCAGCACTTTTATTGAAGACCAGAGAATACAGAATTTTATCGATCATCAAGATCACATCTTACTGAAAAGTTACCTCTGAACAGAATATAAAAATAGTCCTCATTACCCAGTCATTGGTTAATTAGTGCTCAACCATCTGCACCCGCCCATAACTTTGCACCTGTACAGAAATTTGCAGAAATGCCTGCAGCCCAGCACTCATACAAGAGCAATATCCTACATACATTAATCTCTAATCCCATTTTCCCTAATCACCATCATTATCAGCTCATTTGAAAACAGCGCTTTGTATTTAGCTCATTAACACGTACAGATGAATAAGCATGGCATAGAGAGAAGATCGCAGGAGTAGATATGATCCTCGAAGGAACAGGAAAATTCATCCACGCTCTTTATATGTTTAAATCCTGATTAATAGGCTTGAGAGGGCCTCTTGTATTAAACTGAGGCAAAGGAAATTGTCACAAGACTTTGGTATCAAAGACAAACCCAGGGTCAACATCTATTTGAGTATCTAATAATTTTGTGGTGCAGAGTCCCAGGTGGCAGCAACCAGTACTATAGCCATTAAAGAAATGGAGGACTGCACACACTCAAATAATTGTATCTTTATTTATTGGATCATCATGGTGAAAGTACAGAAGGAGAACACCTTGGGGGACTATGTCTCCCTTCATCAGGGAGGCTTAGTCCTCTCGAAACTCTGATCTGCTTTTGTACTTTCAGTACAAGGCTTGGTTAGCCATTCTTCTGTTTGAAAACATAAAATTGTGTTGGCCGTTTCTGTTATAAAGAAGAAAACCCTAAATGGCAGATATATGACTTTGTGATGGACATGCCTATGGACATTATATTTGCTTCATAATCTATATGGACATTATATCAGCTTAACATCCAAATGGACTTTTATATCTGCTTTATAACCTGCCATGATATTAAGTTTATATATCTTGCTGTAATATATGTATCAGACACTTGTGTTGCAAGGACCTGACCAGAAGTTTATTTCGTAATTGTACCGTTAGCTCATAAACATTAACAATTAACAGTGCTCATTAACAATTTATTTGTGTTTGGATAGATTGAAAATAGTTGCTAATGCCTCTGAAATCTTAATTCTTCTTT